>DF359717.1:32994-58729 GCA_000787875.1 Solanum virginianum
GGCAGCTTCCCATATGATTCGATTTTGTTCCCTCTCAACAAATTAAGCGCCTTTTGCTTCGATCTCCAAGCCATCATATAGGTCAAGTCCACACCATAATCTTTTTTCATATCACGTATTATGTCTGCAGGAGTATATACAGATTCGGAGTCAGCATACTTGTTCCTGATCATACCTCCAACAACTCCTGCCGAAGTGAGACGGGTCTGTAATCTTTCCTCTTCCGGGCACGTGTGAACATCATTGAACTTTCTTACTTTGAAAAGTTTTGACTGGTGCAGGCTTGAAGACTTAAAACACCAGGAACAATTGTCACTCGGGCATAAAAGACAATAACTGTTAGAAAAATATAATATACTATCAATATTCAGTTTGAAATCATCAAATATACCAGAGATGAAATATATACAATAATTTATCGTGCAATACCTGGTGCTACTCGACCTTTCGACTTTAGATTGAGAGCTTTTTCGAATGGCATAATGCTTCATAACACTGACAATGGTCTCTTTGTCTTGGTACAATTGCCCCTCTTCAACATCCTGATGTCGTGGGTTGTTTATTAATACTATGCCTCTAACATCATCATCTATACCATAACGATCCTCCACATGAACAGAAGTTATCGGCTCAACAATATCTATGTTGTTTATCATACCTTCCTCATCAGTTTGTACACCATTATAAGCCTGCTCATTAACAGAATTTATCAGCTCAACAGTATCTTGATTGTTTATTACACCTTTGTCATTAGCTTGTATACCATTACAATCCTTTCCACACACAGGGCTTATCATCTCAACGGCATCAGTCTGGTAGATTTCAGGTTTATTTTCACTTTGTATACCATTGGATGAAAGAGTAGCAGGGTTCACATTTGAGCAACTTCCAGCAGCACACCTATCCTTAAAGGTTACGCAAAGCGGGTACATTGTGAATTCTGAATTCATCCTTTTCAGCTCAATATACACTCGAACACTCATATCACTATGCACCGTCATCGGTGGATACCCATCCTTCACTATGTACTTAATATCTATCAAGTTGGTATCCAAATCCTTGCCAAGTTGCTTCGCTATCACGGAAACTAATTCGTCAAAATTGCATCCAGAAGTGATCAAAACACCATTAACAGAAAAATTTACAAAGCTATGGTCACTTTCCCATACTCCATTGTGCTTTATAAAAATAGGTATGTTTTCCATGGTTTCTGAAACAAATGAATAATCAGTACTGCTACATGACATTAATAATCACAATCGAACATTGGAACAAATGCAATACCATATGGCGAGAATATTGTAGATCAAATAGATGGAAGAATATCAATGCGTAGCAACAAATACATAAATAATTCGAAAGCCTAAGTCAAAAATCACTACACTTTATCAATGATTTAAGGCATGAAATTACCTGGAGCAGATTAATCGAACAAACTTAGAGAGATTTTCCTGCAGAAGAGAATGCAAAACCCAATTTGACCATTTGAAGACAAGTCTATCGATGTTACTTCCTGTTGATGAATGCAGTTTTTGAGGGGTGAAAGGGTTTTACTCAGATTCTGTTGGATTTTGAATATTTGGTGGGTCACCTCGGCAGTTTTTTTCCATCTTTTGCTTCTGTTTTTGTCTTTTCTTTTACATCAAACAAAAATAGGAAAAATTCTGAATATAAATATATTGGATTGTAGGGCTCTCCAAAATCTTACTAAAATTGATAATTTGAAATTAAAAGAAAAAAAGTTAGAATCATTGGTTTAGCTATTTTGATAATAATTTTATTTTTTAATCATCAATTCTTACAAGTTTGAGGTTTTTTTTCTTAAAAAGTTAATAATAACTCGATAATCAATTAAATAATCATATTTACACCATTTGATATATAAAGTTCTTTGACTTAAGAGTTCATTTTCATACTTTTATTTGTGATTGTTTCAAAATTTTGTATTCTATAATGTGACAGTGTTTGCTTTCGAACGAAACATAACATGTCATGTGCATGGTTTATTTGGTTTGTCATCTTTTATCTAAATGATTTTCAATGATTATTTGTGTCAAATCTTAATGGTTAAATTGGTAATGGAATTGATAATGATCAACAGCCGATAAGTCATATCCTAATGATTCTCTAACGGTTAGCATGTCTACAAATTAATAACTGATAAGTCAAAATGATGCGCTTCAAAATCGAACCGATACACATTTCTATTGGATTATGGATATCCTTTTCGATAAATTTGCAGTCAAGAGGACAACTTGCAAAACATTCAAATGGATTTTTTTGCTAGCTAGTTATTGATATGTCTCGTCTTAATTTTCTGGAGAGCGCGGCAATAATTTATTGGGGAACTTTCATAAATAGTCTAGGCTTAAAACTTAATATGGTCAAATAACTATATTTTTCATAATTACACAATATAACCTCGGCTATGTGACATGGAGAGGAGGAGAGAGGCGAGCGAGATCGAGAAAGGGAGGAGAGAGACGAACTGTATATATATATTTGTCAAATTAAATGTGTATATCTGTCAAATAATTATATATGTATAATTAATATACATATATATTTGTATATCTGACAAGCGAGATTGACTAATTGAGAGCGGGAGGAACGAGATGAGCGAGATCGCGAGAGGGAGGAGAGAGGCGAACGAGAGTGGAGAGAGGCGAATTGTATATGTATATCTGTCGAATTGACTCTGTATATCTGTCAAAATAATTGTATATATGCAGTTGTTATACATTCATAATTGTATATCCGCAAGAAATTGCAGAGAGAGAGAGGAAGAGAGGAGAGAAAAAATAGCAACAAAACCCTAACTATAGCAACAAAATCCTAACTATAGCTATTAATTATAATTTTTTCAAGCGGTAGTTGTATAATGTAAATACATATCATTTGTTTGCTTAATTATGTTATTTTTCCTTATTTATTTATTTGTAAATAGGAAATTAATTCAGCTCATCTAGATATTAATTTAAAGAGAAATTAAATTCCTCTATCATTGTCATTTTGAGTTTGATTTTCTATTTTAGGTAATTCTTAAAGTTGCAAAAGTGCAAGATAAGTATTTTTGTTGATAGTCTTTCACTATGTTAAAATTATATTAGTGGTATTTAGTTTAATCACTGTCATCGAGGGAAGTTGAGGATATGTTATGACTCCTCCTTTCATTTTGAGTTTTAGAGCCTCTTCCTCTGAAGGACCCTTTCCATAGTCTTAAATTGTGATCTTTAAATCTACATTCAGAATTATGTGAAACACAATAATCTCTGATTCTACATTCAAGATAGTGTAAAATTTTGTATAGGTTAAGATTAAGAAAAGAATTATCAAAAACTAGATACTCAAAAGTTCTTCAAAAAGCAACAACTCATTAGAGAACATGTTCTTCTGAGTGAAGGAGGATAGTATCATAGGTAGAGTGGATTTTTACGTGTGATCTACGATTTCTTGGAGAATTGCAATATTGAAGAATTCAATTCCACAAAAAACTGAAAAGATATACAATTTTTTTTACATGAAATTGGTTTCAAATAAGGGGAAATCACACTTATATCTCAAAAAGGAAAAGTATTTAGTCATAAATGCCCCATTAGGGCCATTACTTTCATACCCCTTTTTCATTTGAAACTGCTATATATAAATTTATTTTGAGATTCATTCGGTGACATCAGTATTCACTCTATATGATATATTGAGGGAATATCAATATACCGATAAATATCACAAAGATACCAATAGGGTATCATATATCGATTGAATATTACAGAGGATACTGATAGGGTATTAATATACATATGGGGTATCATACATGATTAAGCTCAGTCCTATATAGTATCGATATACCAATGGAGTATTATAAATAATATATTTTCTCCTAATTTAGATTTTAAAAAATAAGATTGTGACTATAATAATTTTCTCTTATTTATTTCTTAAAAAAGACCTTAATCCTATATGATACTGATATGATATCAATATACCAAGTATGATATCGATATAGTATCAATATAACAATAGAGTATCACAGAGAATTAATTCATAGTAGTGATGCTGACGTTATGTACAAAATAAAAAAGAAGAAAGTGAAGTAAGAGGGTAAATAATTTGGTTTGTGAATTTATTAAGAATAAATAATTTGATTGAGTCTAATTTAAATAAATAATTTTACGATTAAATTTATTTTGTATAGGTTTTCCTTCGAACAATGAGACGAAGAATCCCATGCATGCCAACAAGAAGAAGACCAAGTCAAACTAGGATTGAATTTTTAGAAAGACTTAATCAACTCTTACATTGGAGCACTAGAAGGAAACAACTTACTCATATATTGACAACATAATATCAAATTAGAGTTTGGTCACACCCAAAGATGGGGTCCTCATAATGTTCCTAGTTTTACACAAAAAATCTGATGCTACAACAAAAAAAAAACTTGTTCCTATCACATTTTATCTTATACAGTTGTTTAATTTGTATAACTAATTTCTTGAAGTAGTGTCACAACTAGATTTTTTGAATTACGATGGTGCCTACTATAATTCACCAGCTGGTAAGTCACCTCGTAATTCAGAACTGCAAGTAATGAATTTAAGGATAGAAACTATACAAGAATAAGCAATTTTAAAAATAAGCAAAAGAATAAGGCGAAAATAAAGCAAAATATACATGCATACATACATACATACATATGTATTTATATATAAACTCACACCACACACAATCCTTTTGAACCTATTTGGAAGGGCACCCTGGTAATTGGATTTAGTGGAATTAGGTGTAATCACATTGCCTGATATGTTTGGTTGGACAGATAATTACATGGTCAACAGGTAATTAGATGTAATTGACTGAGTGTAATTACACTTTCCAATTCACAGGGGGAAACTATGAATTGCAGGTAATTACATAGTGTAATTAAATGTTGGTTACTTTTTAATTTATTTCTTGTATTTTTATTTTATATTTTCATTTTAATTTATTGTTATTTTGATTATTTTAAATTCGTTTTATTTTTATATTTTCATTTTGATTATTTAAATTCTTTTTATTTTTATATTTTCATTTTAATTTATTTTCATTTTGATTATTTTAAATTCTTTTTATTTTGATTAATCTAATTTTTTCTAAAACTATATTTTATTTTATAATATTTATTTTTCATTTTTTTCCTTATTATCAATCTTTCTCATATGATTCTATACAATTTTTCACATTTTTTTATTCTATATTTTATTTTATTTTTCACTAGCATTTTATTAGTATTCTAATTTTTAAGCTAAAGTAGAATTCATTGTTGGATAAAGTTATAAATATACATGTTTTTTCTTTTAAATCATATTTTATATATATTATATTGAAATTTGGCATAAGAGTATTATGTTAATTTTTTTAATTTTGAATTTAAACTTATGTTATATTTTTTAGTTTCATTTGTTTTTATAATATTGACTTGATATTTCACATTACTAGTCATTTATTATTTTTAGTTATATTAGATAGATTATTTTTTTATCAAAAATTTTAATAATTTTATTATGATATTATATTTATAATATTTAATATTTTTGTCAAACACACATTTCATGATATTCGCACAAAACTTATATTTTTAGTTTTTATAATAAATTTAATTAAAATATACTAATTTAAGAAATATAAATTGATTTTTTTTATAATATTAGTTAAGGATATATATTTACTGATTAATAAATTTTTAAAACACAATATATATCTTAAATATTTAATTTAATATTATCTATAAATACCTATATGTGTCTAATATAAATTTTTAATTTTAAATAATTAACTTTTATTTTTAAAATGTAATATAGTCTTGTAATTACACTCGTGTAACCAAACAACACGCTTGTAATTACAATATAATTACACACTAACAAACAAACAGGATAATGTAATTACCAGGTTGTGTAATTATAGGATGTGTAATTACTAACCTAGTAATTACACCAATTCCAATTACCAGGTGGCTTTCCAAATAAACCCTTTGGAACCCGAAAGTCACAAATACAGAGTCTCTAAAAAAAACATATACAAGTCCCATAAGTGGATCACAAAACAGACCTGAGAACCAAAATATACCACAAATACACTAAAGTTATCAAAATAGGCCATGAAACTAAAAGTGAACAAAAATAGGTTTAGTGTAATTTTTTTTATACTTTTCATATTTTTTATAACGGACCGTTGAAGGGGGAGCCATTTACACTATAAAATGTAAAAAAGTTTTATACTTTGTAAAATGTAAAATTTTTTTACACTTTGTATCCGAGAGATATCTGGACTGCTTTTGTTGTACCATGTTTGAGTTAGAGAAGATCAATGTTGCATCACAGAGGAGAGTAAAGTGCCACAATAGTGTCTTGCTTTTGCTCTTAATGTATTTTATTTATTTATTTTAAAATAATTTTAATTTTTATTATTTACTAATATTTATATTAAATTAATTTTTTATTTTGTTTGTAGATTTATACTACAGAGCCTATCCATCGTTCATCCCAGCTCTACGATAATCATAGATGATGTCGCCCTGACATTCACTGGAGATCGTGATGAGGCATAAGTTTATTTTAAAATAATTGTAATTTTTTATTATTTACTAATATTTTTATTAAATTAATTTTTTTTATTTATTTGTAGATTCATACTACAGACCATCATCCATCGTTCATCCCAGCTCTACGACGATCATAGATGATGTCGCCCCGACATTCACTAGAGATCGTGATGAGGCACAGGTTTATTTTGAAATAATTTTAATTTTTTATTGTTTACTAATATTTATATTAAATTATTTTTTATTTTATTTGTAGATTCATACTACAGAGCCTTCATCCATCGTTCATCCCAACTCTATGGTGATCATAGATGATGTCGCCCCAACGTCCTCTGGAGATCGTGATGAAGCACAGGTTTATTTTATTTATTTATTTTAAAATAATTTTAATTTGTTATTGTTTAGTAATATTTATATTAAATTAATTTTTTATTTTATTTTTAGATTCATACTACATAGCCTTCATCCATCGTTGATGCAAGCTCTGCGACGATTATAGATGATGTCACCCCGACATCCATTGAAGATCGTGATGAGGCACAAGTTTATGTTATTTATTTTTGAACTTTAAGCTTTGAGCTAGGATTATAATTTTGAACTTTAAAATTATATTATTTTGTTTTGTAGATTCATACTTTATCGTCTCCACACTCATCTCCAGATGCTACTTTCATTATGCCGATGGATGATATGCCTCAAACACCTAGAATGGAAAAAGTCGTTAAGAGAGTTGTAAAAAAAGTGAACATGAAGGATCTTCCTGCTAAGAAGAGAAAGAGGGATAATGAAGATGATGAAGGGTATACGAGACTTAGATCGAAAGATATTTTACGAATTTCAAAGAAGGGTTGTGGAACTTAGTATTATTTGTATAGCTTAAACAAATTTTTGTAGCTTAAACAAATTATTTAGTAGTTTGATATATATATATACTACTCGATTTAGCTAGTAATCGTGTAAAAAAAATGTTTGGCTTATTCGTTTTTTTTATACAAATTGAAGAAAGCTTTGTCCATAATAAATTTATGATACTCTATTAGTATTTATTGTTGTTCTTTTTTACTATACAAATTGAACAAATCATTGTCCATAATAATTAGGATACTATATTACTATTTATTGATCTTCTTTTTTTAAACCATTTTACCCTAACTTAAATTTTTAAGGAGGCAAAAGTCGTTTAATATTTGAAGAATATTTTGATCTAGCAATTTTTATATTCATGTTTTTATACTCTATTAATGTTTTATAGTTCCAAGGCAATAAAGAGAAAGTTTTATCGAAACTTTTTTAAAGCAACCAAATCAAAATAAAAGATTACATTTGAAGGAAAATAAAAGATTACATACGAAGGAAAATAAAAGATTACATACGAAGATAAATTGACACAACTATTCTTGTTAAGTACGTACTCCCACCACATGAAGCATTTCGAGATCGTGATGGACAGTTGCGTCGATAATGACCTATTTGTTTGCACGTTGAACACTTGCAAGTGAGTGTACTTGCTGGAACGTCCATTTCATTGTGTATACGGGTGGTTTTATTTTTGCCTATTTTTCGTAAATATTTTTTATTTGTTATCATAGTAAAGGAACTACTAAGTCAATATGCTTCACCGCCAAGTGAATTGAATCGTCTGGAGTAGGCTTTTTAATAGTTACGCACACTGAATTCTGGTGCCATATGCTCCCATTCTTGATACCCAATTTGATCAAATCCTTTTATTGCATGAGAACACGAAATGTGGTGTGATTGTTATTTACCACATTGATGTGTTCCTTGTTATGCATTTATAATGTGTATATTACCACCACAGCCATGATGCATATGTGTCTGCACCTCAAATATGTTCTCCCTTTGTTGATGATAGTTGATGAGCGTGTGACACTATGACTTTTTACGATTATCCTCAAATATTTTGAATGGTTTAGACATCCACTATTGCTTTTGTTGTAATAATTGATTGACAAATTTTGATCTTGTGACAAATCGTTTCATAATCTGATTGTAAGTGAGTCTCACCATTGTAGTAACTGGTAGGCCCCTAGCTGACTTAAGCAACCTATTAAATGATTCAGAACTATTTGTTGTCAGCATGCCCCATCTCCTATCTTCATCCTTGTGCAATGTCCATTTGTCAAGATCATTCTTCATTAACCATACGTGTCTCTGCGTTAATCTCTTTGATCATCTTCATTTTTTCTAAAAAAAAATTCTCCCGAGTATGATTTGCAACTGTCAATAAAAAATTATTTAAAGTGTCATTTTTAATATTTGTTGAAAGTTAGCCTTCAAATGCCTTAAACAAAAATGATGATACCCAAATAGGGCCTGGCAATTTGGAGAATTGTATGGATGAAAGTATTCCATGCTGTCTATCAGATATCAATGTTACACTTTCACGATTTTTCACAACATGCAAGTGCAAATAATTTAAAAATAAAGTCCATGTTTTCATACTTTCATTTGTAACTATTGCAAAGGCTAAAGGTAATATTGAATCGTTACCGTCCGTTACAACTGCAATCAACAACTTGATATCATACTTTCCATAGACATCTATTCCATCAATCGATATCACCGGGTGACAAAAAACAAATCCATCAATGCATGACTTGAAACTCCAAAACACATAGTTGAATACATCTTCAGCGACATCATTGTGACGCTTTGTTTTTCATTCAACTATTGTGCTTGGATTAAAGTGTTTCAAAGCTTGCATATATCTTGACAACTCAGCAAAAGAACTCTCTCATGTATCGTAGACTCTTTCAAAAGCACGCTTATATCTAAGATGCGTCTTTCTCCTACTTATTAAAATGCTATATGCTTTAAAAATAGTTGTTTGACAGTCTTTGATTGGAAACCTAACAGATAAATTTTTTTTTTATCAAATTAAGAAATAAGTATTCCTTTATTAGATTAAATTAATAATACAAGGTTGAAATAGTACTTTGACGTTTTTTCTATATCAGTACGAAGGACAAAAGTAATCATCTCAACATCTAAATTAAAATGTCCTTCACGACAGATGCCCATGTTACATGTGTGTTCTTTAATGTATCTTTTGATTTTTCACATATTGGTAGATTTTTCCATAAAAGAAGTCAACGTAAATCTACATCCTTGTTCAGCATGCTTATAAACAAGTCGCCTATATTTCTTTGTCGACTTAATAACTGAGTATTCTCTTGCTATCTACAAATGTAAAAGCTTAACTGCTCTTTGCAATTATTTTTTTGAGTTGAACAATATGCCTTTTTCAATATAAATAACATCATTCATAAAATCTTGTAGTTCACACCATGCCTGTTGTGATGTATACTCATCATGTGTGTCAACAAAGATATCTGGACCATTTGGAAGATGATCAAGATATAAAATTTCATGAGAATGAAATTCAGGCATGCGTACTGTGGGTGACATGGCTACTAATTGATGCATCGACAATGAAAAAGATTTTTCACCATGAAACAGATACACAAATACATTGGCATGCGTACTGTGGGTGACTTGGCTACTAATTGCTGCATTGGCAATGAAAAAGATTTTTCACCATGAAACAAACTCATTGACATTGGTCTTGGTGATCGATTGGACATTGAAAAATCATCATCACTAGATGATGCCTCAAATAGAACATTATCTCCCGATACCTTAGCATTAGGCAAATCATCACTATCACTAGCTGAAGATGAACCATGATTTGGAAGATCACGATCATCGATATTCACGGAATCAATGGACTCATCTTGAGTGATATTTTTTTTATATTCATAAAAAAAATATATATATAAATATTTACATCATATAATAAATTTACTTAAATAAAATAGGCTTATGTGTTGAACGTACCGATAGGAGTCATTTGCACCAATAGTAGATGACACATGAAAGTTTGAGGATGTCCCAATGTTTTCTGTCATTACAAAGTATGAATTTGACCAAAATAATTGCTTAGTCCATAATTTGAAGCAATATTTATCTCATCTGAGGTAAACCACTACAAAATATATAACAATAATACTAAATTATCTATTAAAAAATAATAGTTAAAATTAAGAAATAAATTCAAAATTACACCCTTCTTTCCTTTTACACAGACTTAAAATCAACATTTTACTTCTTCTTCTTCTTTGACCTAAATTATCTATTAACAAATAATAGTCAAAATTATTGAGCATTACCAGTCACTTTCATTGATAGTTTCGTTCAAATCAAAATCATATCGACCAGTAAGAATATTCTGATAATGAAACATATTTGGAAAGTCACTATATTGAATTATAGGGAAGCCATCAGAATTGTTACGATTCTCCAATTGAGGATGAATATCAACAGATAATGAAAAATATTGTTGACTAGTCCGAGGCTCCTTCCTAACATAGATTCCAAGCACAGTTAGCTTGATTTGATCTATGTAGTCGGTTGGAGCCTTCAAAAAGTCGATCGGAGCCTTCAAAAAGTCGGTCAACGATTCGTCATCATAGATAATCCATTCTCCAAAATTTACTTGTCCTTGTGATAAAAATGAAGTTGGATATTTTTCGACTAAAATCAAATTATAATCGAAACTATTCACACACATTCTTCTATAAATTGATGAAAGAAATTTTTAATATCGGACATTAAGTGGATATTTAGCATTGTGTTTGGAAGGACAACTATAATGAATAGTATTTCTATCATGAATAATTTCACCATCCCAATAAATTGAAACTCTAACTTTTGATTCAGAAGACATTATTTATGGTTAAAATATAAAAAAAAATAAAATTATAGTTCTTGAATGGATGTTTGTGTTTTTTTAAATAGAGTTCGTCATAAAACAATAGAACAATGTAAAATGTAAAGAAAATTCTTGTTTTATGATTGGTCAAATCATATAATTGTGTGAGAAAATGCTACAAAAATTGTAAAGTGTAAAATTTTCTTACACTTTATGATGCATCAAATCAATATGGCAAAGACTGCAAAAATTATAAAGTGTAACAAATTTTTACACTTTGCAAAGTGTAAATTTTTTTTTACACTTTATAGTGTAAACGGCTGCCCCTTGGCCCCTTCAACGGTCCATTACAAAAAATATGAGAAGTGTAAAAAAATTTTACACTAAACCTATTTTTGTTCACTTTTAGTTTCATGGTCTATTTTGGTAACTTTAATGCATTTGTGACTTATTTTGATTCTCAGTTCCGTAAAACAAGACTTGTCTCAAAAAGCATAAGACTGATTATTATATACAGAAGGAGACAAGTACAGTCTAGGATGTTATGTGCTCACTCTCGTCTCTTGAATCAGACTGATGTAGGCTTAACCTCAACATTGGTGGTTGGTGTTTGAATTGCATCATAAAAATAAATGCAGATTGTAGTACGAGTATTAAAAAATAAATTTCTAATAGGTATCATAAGTAAACTGAACTTGAAAAGTAAATGCAATATGAAACGAAAGAATAGAATAGAACAAAGATTAAGAGCAGAAATCTAAAGCAAAGTAATGCATATAAGTGTAAAATAAATTAAAATAAAATAAAATAATCTACTAGCTAAATATATCTAACTGGACCCCGATAAACCTAAAAGGTACACTCGTATGCAGGTTTTAAATAAAACGCATGCAGACCATCATAAGTTTGATGGATATATAGAATAGCTAAACCATGTCCTGTCCCAGCACAAGACAAAATAAAATAAATTTAAGTCATGAAAATGCACTTAACTAACAATTAAATTTTAGAAAGTAATAATAAATTAGATGACGAGAAGTCCAGAATAGCCATTTGGGTAGCCGTCAATTGCTATTGTTTGTCGTTGGTGATCCACAATTTGTCCCTTTCTCTTATTTGGAAAAATTATACTACAGAACAAACATATACTCATTTAGGATATTCAGCTATAGTTTAAAATTATTACTTGTTATAGCTATATAATCAATTTTAAAGCAAAAAATTAATTATATATGCACTTACTATATATATCAAGCAAATGTCCATTCATATTCAATCTTTCTCTCTCTCTTTCTCCCATTATCTTTTCCCTCTTTACTAATTTCAAATCAAATCAATTCTACTTTCAGTTTCTACCCAAAATTGATTTCAATTAACCAAAATTGATTTCAATTAAGTTATTTTTTTATACTGCAACAATCTGTCGTGGAAGGTTTCTAGCTTACTGACTGTGATTTGAATATATTTTTTTTAATTTTTCTTGTATTTTATTGATATTGTTATAGCTATGTATGGAAAATATTCAATGTATTCAATTATATTGTTTCTTGTTATATATTTGCATTCATGTGATTTTTCAATTAAAGGGTAAGTATCAAATACACTTTAACTTTATAGTTAGACGTATGTATTTGCGTCAATTTTTGTATTTTATATCTTATGTATTTAGATTGAAAGAACTGATATGTAGTATATGATTTCATATGCTTTTGAATTGAATGATAATTATTAAATACATTCCACATAGGTATACTTTTCAATAATTAGAATTTTCGTATTTGCTTATATTTGAAATCCACTGTTAGAAAATTATATCCATATACAATATACAAAGAAACTTGATATATTTCACGAAAAAAAATTGAATATAACAACATGCTTGAATCAAATGAAAACAATTAAATCACACATAAATGGATACAACATGAGATTTTAATGCATTAGATATAAAAAAAATTGACAATTTTTGACGAACAAAAATAAAATACAACTTACTTCACAAAAATGAAAAAAATCAAATATAAACAAATTAAGCCTTAAAATTGAAATTGTATAATAAGATACAATAATAATTGTATTCATATAATAATACACACATAATACATTTTATTTTTCTCCATACAAAAAATTAGATTATGTGAAGAATCATTCGATTGAAGCCCCACATATATAGATTTATGCAAATTACAACATAGTTCATGATTTCAAGGAGAAGCTTAGTTCGGTGCATTTTGATAAACTCAAAATTATACATTTAAATCTATATAAGTATATATCTGTATAAATACTATATATGTTAAATTAACGGCTGCATTCATTTGTATTTTGATGATGTGTATATTATGTATTTGGTAGGTACATGTATTCATATATTCTAGTATTTATATACATTAAAGGAACATTTGTATTTTGTAGGAGTATCAATACCTTCAACAATGTATTTGATTTTGATACATTTTGTAATCAAATATATATTTAATAAATTCAAAATAAGACTAATTAAATTGGAATATGAAGCATACTCTTCCAACACTATATCATCAATATTATAATCGATGTAGCAATTATTTTTATTCCATTGTCCAGAATGTCTAATCAATAAAATTATGTGTACCATTGAATTGACCTATTTAAAATCACTATAATTCAGGCTAATATTGAACTATCAATTATTCCACAAAAATAAAAAATCAATTTAACTAAATTAATTTTGAGGATTAATACCTATATGATGTTGATGCCTGGGAAAAATTAAGATAGACAAAAAGATTTTTCTATGTTGTATCTCAATTTTTTCACTAAAAAATGATTATAGTCCAAATGGTAATTACTTAATCAATTTTAATTGTTAATTGATTAATGGAAATTTGAGAGTTTAAGGGACCTAATTAAAAGAATTTTCATTTTTAAAAATAGAATATACCTTATTTAGTGCTAGCTAACTATAATTGTATAATTTTATTAAAAGAAAATCAATTTTATGCAATTAATACAATGAGTTATACACATAAATTATAGTCATTTTTGTAATTAATACAATGAGTTGTATCTATCATATACAATGAGAGATACAATGTGCTTGACTGCGATTGAACCCATTATGACCAAGGAGGACGAAGATGACTGAATTATAGATGACAGTCAAAATGACGAAATTCTAGGCAATCAAATCTAAAAAAAAAGAAGGTTATTGTAAATATGATGAGACTTTATGCATTGTTGAGAGGGTTTGAATACACCATTGTAAGGTCAAGTTATAAAAGGTATGATTTTTTTTTTGAAATTTATGTATACTGGACTAACTAAAAAGGTTAGTATTGTTGAATGTTGTTGGTTTAATTATGGTTATATATTTGATTGTTGTGTTGGTTTGTGTGAAAATATACTGTCGGTTTAATGAAAACAGAGTTGGTGCTATGTAGGGATTTGGATTAGCAGCGGTCATAAAATTAGTTGTGTTGGTGAGAGAGTTTTTAAACGAAGAATATTTGGTTTTATTTAAAAGTATTGAATTAGGTGAAAACCTTGTGCATGTTAACAGTGATTGGTATAACTTTCACTTTGGTTGAAGTTTGGGTATAAATTTAGTAATTATGTTGGCGTAGATGGTTACACTCTCTAAGTTGAAGTTGTTTTGCACTATGTTATGGTAAAAAATATGGTAAATATAAAAGAATAGTTGGTAAAAACTGAAAAATAAAATTTATGCTAACATTAACATTTTTGTAGTTACAACTTGAGGTGCCCAACAAATGGCTGCACCTGGTTATTTAAGTCTTCGTGCTTGAGCAATTTCACGTTATTCAAAATTCAAAATTTTGTGATACACATACATGCCCCATAAAAGGTCGGCTAATGTCAAAACGTCAATGTAAAAGTGGGGTGCTTGGTGCAATGTTATTAGACAAATACAGTGATCCCAAAAAGTGGGGTGCTTGGTGCGATATTATTAGACAAATACAGTGACCCCAAATTAAATTACACACTATTTGAGATCAGAAGAGACATGAAGAGGGAGCATGAAATAACATTAAGTTATATGCAAGCTTTGAGAGGAAAGAAAAAGGCATTTAGTATAATGCAAGGGGACTCAGCTTCATCGTACGAGAAAATACCAATATATTTATATATATTGGAAAAAATATATCGAGGAATTATAGTCAATTTGAAGAAGATGGATGATGGACTTTTTTTATATACCTTCATTGCGCTAGATGCTTGCATTAGGGGATGAGAATATTGTCAACCAATAGTGAGTGTTGATGGCACATAGATTAGATCAACATTTGAAGGTACAATGTTGATTGCTAGCACATTGGATCCCAGAGGTTTGTTATGAAAATGCAATTATTCTGATATTTTTATTTTGTATAATTATAATTAAAAAAAAATTGGCTGACTTGGTTTAATTGTAGGTCATATATTACCTCTAGCGTATAGTGTGGTGGACTCGAAAAATGACAAATCTTGGAATTGGTTCTTCCAATGTTTTAAGCTGACATTTGGTGATAAAAGCATTTGGAATGCTGTTGGATCTGTTTATCCAGAGTTTTCACATTATACTTACATATATCATTTGTGGACAAATGTGCTGAAAAAAATGCACAATAATATAGAGGATATGAGAAGGTTATTTTTAAGTTGGCAAAGGCATACACCATTGAGGAGTTTTATGTCTTGATGAGCCAATTGAAGGAAATAAGTCCAATATGTCACAACTATTTAGTAGAAGATGATTTTGAAAAGTAGTCCCGTGCACACTCAACTATAAAAAGGACATGGACACTAAGCAGCAATATTGCAGAGTCAATCAACAATGCAATTTTGCCTGGTCGAAAATTACCTGTAGTACCTATGCTAGAGTACATGAGGAAAACAATTGAAACATGGAATGAGAAACACAACCAAGAAGGAAGGGAGACTACAATAAATTTGACAAAGAAGTATAATCTTATGTTAGTGGAAAGTGAAAAAGTGTCCCATAGAATGATGGTATGTTTTTGAATTTCAAAAATTAATAATGAGCTTCTCATTTATGCGTAGATTGGTAATCCAAAGTTGTAAATTTTTTTGTTTGTTTTTACAAGTGAGAGCATTAATGAAGTATCTTCATACTGTTACAGATGGTGCAAGGAGTTTTAGTGTTTGTTTAAACAGAAGGGAGTGCTCTTGCGGGAGGTTTCAACATGATGAGATCCGTTGTGCACATGCAATAACAACTATTGGGTACAAAAACAAGTATGCTGAGGATTACTGTTTAGTTTACTACAACAACAAAAACGTCCAAGATGCATATGCAATACTCATAGAACTATTGCCTTGCGAAAGTACTTGGGTTATTCCAGAAGATGTATTGAGTGAAACTGTGCTGCCACTGGATGTAAGGAAAGGACCAAGGTGACCATCCAATTATGATTAAAAAAAGGGCTTTACAGAAGTAAAATTCAAAAGAAGCAAGATCACACACAATAAATATGGGTCGGTAGATCATAACAAAACAACTTGCAGTAATTATCATGATAAAGGTCGAATGGATTAAGTGTTGTTCTTGTGGTAAAATGATTTGGCTGATTTGTTTATTTTGAGGAACTATTGAAGAGATGTATATTTTTGTTTTTGCAGATGAACAGTTGGTGTTGGGTTAAGTGATCAGGAAAATGGTGTTATTTTGGGTTGTAGATTTGATAGTTTTGTTATTCTGTTAAAGTTGAAAACAGAATTATGTTGACAGTTCAATTAGTTAGTGTAAAATATGATGACGAATTTGGTTAAGTGTTGGTACAGATAAAGCATATTATATTTTTGATGTTGGTTAGTGTTGTAATACTGTTGATTTTTTGTAAATTGGAGTAATTATTATAAAACAAATGTGTTAAAGGTGGGTTTATAATTACAAATTTTTTTAAAGAAAATTAGTGGGGTGACTGTTCAGTGATATGTTCAAAAATTTTGGTTACAAATGATTTGATATGTTTATTGATTTTGAGAGACTATTGAAGAGATATATGATTTTGTTTTTGCATAAAAAAAGTTAGTGTTGGGTTAAGTGAACAGGAAAATGGTCTAATTTTGGATTGTAGATTTGAAATTTTTTTGTATTCTGTTAAAGTACACAACATAATTATGTTGAAAGTTCAGTTAATTGGTGAAATATTTGATTACCAATTTTGTTAAGTTTTTGGTCCAGTATACGACACCTTGCATTTTGATGTTGGTTAGTGTTCTAATAGTGTTGATTTTTGTCAATTAGAATGATTATTTGAAAATAAAATAGGTGTAAACAATGTGATTAGTTAATGATAAAATATTTTGTAAGGATGTCATATTTTGACATTTGCTGATAACTTATCGCTAAATTTAAAAGCAAATTGTGACTTTACAAAAGTATAAAATATTAACCAGTCTTCAATACAAATCCATTTCAAAAAACATACATTTTTACATAAGCTATAACGGAAGATGAAGTCAAAAAGAAAGGTCATTATCAATTTACCATTGAAATAGTTAACAAATTCATATCACAAAAATATCACACAAGTAGTATACCCAAAAAGGTTGTTACATGTGCATAAAATAATTGTCTACATAATAGCAAAAATATCTAATTCTTCCTATGAGGTACTAACTTAGCCGGATCGATACTGTCACTAACTGGAACGTAGTCACGTATAACTTTCGATGGCCCCATGCGACTAACAACCTTCCCCGTAGCTTCACACTCACTGACTACCCCCTCCTCTATTTTTCGTGTTCCATATTGCCAAAACAGGGCACCATGCCGCAATCTGAATAGATATGGCTCTATAAAATATGATAAAATTTCAAATTCACCTTGCGAATAGTATTCAACGAGGGCACATGTGTATAACGCGCAGTCACTAAAAAAGAAAAGAGATATTAACAAACATGTATATTAAAAAATCAACGTGATGGTGTAAAGTTTGAAAAAAGAAATGTGATTGGCATAACACCAGTTAATTTAATGTGATGACATGACCTAAAAAGTAAGTTGGTGACATAATTTAAATTTTAAAAATATAACTAATTTAAAGGTAAAAAACACAACAATTAAAGGAAAAATAAATCAACACTAGTAAACAGAAATCGTACCCAATACCTTGCCATTTTAAAAAAAAATCAAATAAATAACCAACACAGGAACCCAAACTTTAGCATCTCCAACGAAATGAACCCAAAAAAATTAAAAAAAACAAAAAAAATCACACATCCACAAATCTTAACCAAGACATTACCATTAAAAATAAACCAAGTTAGTAAACCACAGCAGGTACGACATTTTTATCAACTCTCTCCAACAAAACTAAACCAAGTCCAAAAATAACATACTTGATATCATGATTGAACAAGGGGAAAAATAAATAATTGTAGGGCCAATATGACAAGAATACAACTACCAAAATGAGCAAACTTAACCAACAAAAAAGCCAAAAAAGTCAGCAGGCATCATCAAAAAAAATTATGCTTCATATTTTAGGGCAGAAATAACTATATAACGCTAACAATGTTATTTTCAAATGTTGAAAGCATGAGATTTATCAGAATTGAAATGGTGAACAAAGAATAAAACCAAATATGCAAAAAAAAAAACTAGTTAACATAAACTAGGGAAAAGATAAGCCGACAAATACCTCGAATAAGAAAATCGTACAACCAACTCATTATAAAAAAATACCCAAAGGAAAGTTCAACAAATTCAAAAATCAACTTAATCGAGTTTAACCAGCAAATGAACCAAACCAATGCAAAATTATTAACATAATCTAAAGAACAAATGAGTCAAACATAAAGTCACAAACCAATGCAAAATATATAAACACATATAACACTAAGATGGTACTATAAAATGTGGACAAATGAGATTCATTGCCATGGAAAGAGGATAACAAATTATTTGTGAACAAAACCCAACAAAAATGCATAACCAACTTGGTACAATCACTCAAATTATAACATAAGAACACTATTACAACTCATAACGAAATATCAAATTAATATGTGCTCCCATAGAACTGTTGGATTTTTGTCCTAAGTTTCTTACCATAATTGGAGTTTTTATTTTAGGAAAAGGAAAACAGAAATTCTGCATATTTGCCGAATCCTTTTTCTTGTAGGAAAAGGTTTATGACTCTATAAATAGAGGCTCATTCCTTTTAACTTGGTAGCATTCACAATGTAGCCATAAGGGTTTGGGAGTTGTGTGTATAGAGAGAAATTGTAAGACACAAGTGTGTGTGAATCTCTTTGTATTTCGAGTAAATTGGTGAGGTTATTTCTCTCGATATTGTGTACTCTATTTTATATAGTGGATTGCTCATCTCCTTTTGTGGATATAGGTTGGTTGACCGAACCACGTTAAATTATTATGTCTCTCGATGTTTCTCATTTATCTTCATACTCATATGCCCCTTATCTCTATGGGAGTTGTGGGCCTTGGCTAATTCTTTACTGCCTCAGTCTTTTGAGAATCAACTTGGATACTTTCACCATACACAATATGCCTCAAAAATACCACAGATGCCAATAAGAACTCGCACTTAGAAAATTTAGTATATAGCTGCTGATCCTTAAGGGTTTGAAGGATAGTTCTAAGATGATCTGCATGCTCCTCCTTGCTACAGGTGTGGATCAGGATATCATCTATGAAAAAAATAAAAAACATGTCTAGGTACGGCCACAATACCCTGTTCATAAGATCCATGAAAGCTGTTGGTGCATTCATCAGCCCAAAGGACATGATAAAAAACTCATAATGACCATAATGAGTTCTAAAAGTTGTCTTAGGAATGTATTTCTCTCTAACTTTAAGTTGATGATACCTAGATCTGAGATCTATTTTGGAAAAACAAGTAGTATCCTGAAGTTAGTCGAATAGGTCATCAATTCTGGGAAGAGGATACTTGTTCTTTATGGTGACCTTGTTCAACTGACGATAATCTATGCACATTCAAAGAGAACTATTCTTTTTACGCACGAAAAGGATTAGAGCACCCCAAGGTGGGACACTTGGTCTAATGAAACCCTTATCTAAGAGATCTTTCAGCTGCAACTTTAACTCTTTTAGTGGCATAACACCAGTTAATTTAATGTGATGACATGACCTAAAAAGTAAGTTGGTGACATAATTTAAATTTTAAAAATATAATCGAAGGGGCCATACAGTATAAAGGGATGGATATGGGCTAAGTATCTAGAAGAGTGTCTATCCCAAAGTCTATCTCCCTATAAGGAGGGATTCTGGGAAGATCCTCAGAAAAGACTTCTGCGAAATCATTCACAACTGGGATAAACTGAAGAGATGGTACCTCGACACGAGAATCTTGAACTCTGGCTAGGTAGTATGTACACCTTTTGGAAATTAACTTTCTGGCTTTAAGATATGAGATATACTAACCTTAGGGATAATTGAGCTACCCCTTCACTCTAAGACTGGTTCATTAGGAAACTGAAAGTTGACTACCCTGGTTCTGCAATCTATGAAGGCATATCCAGCATGAAGCCAATCCATGCCTAGGATGATATCAAAATCTACCATATCTAACTTCACCAAATTAGCTACAATAGTCTTATGATAAAATGAGACTGGACAACCCCTATAAATTCTTAGGGCTAGAATAGACTCTCCAGTAGGAGTGGAAACACTGAAAGGCTCAAGATGGCATTCTGGATTGACCCTAAACTTCACAGCTACATATGGGGTTACAAATGACAATGTGGCTCCTGGGTCTAATAATGCATAGACATCATACGTAAAGATTTTTAGCATACCTGTAACCATATCTGGTGAGTTCTCCCGCTTCTATCTGGTGGCCATGGCATACAAGCGGTTTATGCCCCCGCTTGCTCCTGTTGCAGTACGACTGTGTGGTGGATTACCCTGCGATGTTGAAAAAACTGACTGTGATTTGTTATTTCTGAGATTCTGCTTTCCCATAGGACAATCCTTTAAGAACTGCCCCACCTGACCATATTTGGAACAACTATTTTTGCCCATAAGGCACTCTCCGAGATGAGACCTACCATACTTACCATAAGTAGGATAACAGTTTGATCCTTGAGCTATGCTAACCTGTGACTGCTACTCGAGAACCTGCAGTACTGTAAGCCCTGCTCGTTCTCGACTCTCGGTGTAGGTGCACTAGCAGATGAAGGTGCTGGTCCGGCTATCTTAGGCTCAAAGGATGAGTGATTTCCACCTCCAGCCCCCTCTTACCTATGTCCTAGCCTAATGTCTTGGCCCTTTTGCTCAAAACTCTTCCCTATCCTGCATTTTCTCCTCCTCTACCTGCTGCACATAGGTCATCAAGTGGGCTATATCTATATCCCCAATCAACATCGCATTCTGTGCCTCTCTCTTAGTCATCCGAGAGAGCCCTGACACAAAAAGTCCATCCTAGTATGCATGCCTGCCACCATAGCTGGAGCATAATGGGACAGTTGAGTAAACTTGAGGCTGCACTCCAGTACACTTATATTCTCCTACTTTAGATTCAGAAATTCCCTCACCTTCGCTTGCCTCAACTCTCTAGGAAAGTATTATCATAGAAAGACCTCCTCAAACACCGCCCGATTAACAGCTGATGCCTCATCTGCCCTACTTCCTTTCCACTAATCAAACCAGAGTCTAGCTACTCCCTTGAGCTGGTAAGCAGCCAACTCTACCTGCTCAACATCATATATGTACATAACCTAGAACAGTTTCTGGAGCTCCTTAATGAAATTCGTAGGATCTTCCTTCACGTTAAGCCTCATGAATTCTTGTGGGTTCATCCTCAGGAACTCACGAACTTTGGAAGTATTCGACTCATCATTCCTACCATCACCCTGGCGACCTCCCTAAGTAGTGACCGCCTGATCCAAGGTCTGGATGGCCTAGCAGAGTTCAGCGTTGGAGATATCTGCTTGCTGCGGCAAATCAACAGGAACAATTGGACCTCTAGGTCCCTCAGGAACTGGCCAGGCTAGTTTGCAGTTCTCTCGGCTGGGCGCCCTCTGCCCCTTGTTGGTCTGTTTGCTCTGCGTGGAGGCATGCTCTAAAAAATAAGGTGTGAACGCACGAGTTAGGAGGGACTTAACAGAGGTAAACTTTGGAGCATGAGACAAAGAATAACAATCAATGGTGACACATCCTAATGCCCTGTAGCCTCTCCATTATAGATGTGGCGTGCTTCACACCATAATACACACTCTACTAGACACGGTTCTGTAGACTCCCCTAGGACTCTTGAACCTGGCTTTGGTACCATGTTTGTTACTCCCCAAGCTTATACCTTAGACGCAACTGGCACTCAGAACCATTGCTGGTCTCAAGCAAACCACTTGGCCTGGCTACTTACTCAGCGAAAGACTTAAAGAACTGTGTAAAGGCTATAAAAGTAACAAGCTAGAACAATAACTGTCAGCATAACTGAATGTAAAGGTTCTTAAGTAGTAACTGAAATAAACAAGAACTAGAATACTTGGCACATAGTCTACGAAACCTCTAACTAGAACTATCTGAAAGGACTACCTGGACAGGCCCCAAGTAGCTGGAACTGAAATAAATACTGAAAGAACATAAATACTTCAAGAGCCTCTGACTGAGAAGAGGCCTCACCAATATCTGGAAAATATTTATCCTTAATGAAGCAGCTACTGAGGGACTCTATCACCTACGTCTGCATCATAAAATGATGCAGGTCCTAAGGACGTTAATATGTGGAATATACGGTATGTAAGATGGCTAAAAATAGTAACTTAAGATAATATAATATTTCTCAAAAGAGATAAACATAACTCAGAATGAAGTAACATAATAATAAGTACTTTGTATGCTAAAATTAACATGTTGAAAACTTGTATGTAAAACATATCTTACTTAACTTGGGGAGTTTCTCTAACCGACAACTACCACTATAATTTCGTGGTAATACAGTGTCTTGCTTATGCTGCCAGAGCCGTCTCGTATTTTGCTGGGTAGGGGACGAAGAACTAGGGGAGTGGATCCATCCTAAAACTGGGCCATCTCAGTGGCTAATAAGGAATGCACTTGTTACAATCCTATCCTATGCTAACTACATAGTTTATGAGCTCAAGTAATTAATTCTACTCTCACTCATATTGATGCTCAATACTACTCCCAAAAGTAATTTTTATATAGCTCATAGCTTAAGTATTGCCAATTCGCAAAATCTGATCTTTCGGGGACTTAGCCCAACTTATTATTTAACTTTCTCATCTGAACTTTTGTAGCTTGTCTGAAAACTAATATCTTCTCAAGTATTCTCAAATATGTGGATTACTCAGCTAAAGTGCATAAGCAGTTCAAGAAAAATGATTATTAAACTTAACTCAAACTATAAGCTTTATGGGTGTTCATGAAACCCATATAAAATTTACAAAAGATCATCCCTGGCTATAAATCTTGATAGTAATACTTTAAATAACACATAAAGAATCAAGAGTCATAATACCTTATTAGGAATCTATACGTATGAATGAAAATTTAATGAACTTTACAGAAATACATGAATTTTTTTATCTCAGCTTGTACTTAAAAATTCTTGGATGAAAATAACATATGAATTCTAAAATACCCATAAATAGTTTTTGAAGTGACCTTACATACTTGGGGAAAGAATTCTTAATGAGTTGAAGGAATTCTTGAGCCCTTACTAACGTTCTTGATCCTATGCTTGAGTCTGTAGGCGGTTTTTGAAATAATGAAAGTGTATTCTATGCGTTTAGGGTCTAAATTAGATTTAAAATCGACTAGTATAGGCTTATGGGGTGTGAAAAAGGTCAAAACTACCCTTTCTAATTAAAGAAGAAAAACTATGCAAAAATTACACAAGTGCGCGTCGCGCACATGTGTATTTTCCCAGTTTTTACAAAATTTAGCTCCCATAAAAAATCACCAAAAAAACAAGTGGGAATCCGCATCCTAGGCAAGTCGCAGAATGGGAATGGAAAGCCCACTGTTTGGAAATTATTTAAAAAAATAATTTGACTTAGTTGCGTTAAAATCAAGTCGAGACCATTTTTTCACTTAATTTTTCGTATTGATCACAAATTCGGTCTCGAATTTGTAAATGGAGCATGGAAAGATGTGTTATGCGCAAGTCAATTGTAGTGGTAGTTTAGTCTTTTCCCCAGGTGTTACAGATAGGCAAACCTACCTCAATATCAGAACCGCACTCGAATAATTCAACCAAATATTGTAATCTCATTGAATTGTCCCCTCCAGGATATAACAAATTTTTTTACAAAATGTGTAACTCAAGAACTCTGGACAAGAGTTGAGTCTTAAGCTCTACAATAAGACACCTCCCTTCTCAAAATATATATATATATATATATATATATTTCCTCGTCTATTTCTGCTCTCTTTTGTTTTCTACTATTTTTTCTTACTCTCTCACTATGTTGTTCCTTCTATCAGAGATAGGCTGCATGAAGAGAAACATTATGCTAAGTTCTCTAAGTAAGAATTTTGGCTTGAGTCTGTAACTTTCTTAACTCATGTGGTGACTAAGGATGGCATTATGGTTGACCCAGCCAAGATTGCAGCAGTTCGGGTGGAATGTTGATGCAAATGGGGAGGGTTATAATGTATTTTTCATGACAACTAAAGGTTTATGAGAGAAACTACCCTACCCATGATCTTGAGTTGGCTATAGTAGTATTCATATTGAAATTGTGGTGGCATTATCTTTATGGGGTGTATTGTGAGATCTACACTAATTATCGTAGCCTTACGTATATTTTTTCTCAACCTAATCTGAACATGAGATAGCATAAATGGTTGGAGTTACTGAAAGACTATGATATCTCTATTCTTTATGAACTTGACAAGGCTAACGTAGTGGCTGATGCTTTAAGTCGGAAGGCTTCTAGCATGGGTAGTTTGGCATCTCCTAGGACTGAGGAGAGGACTTTAGCTTTGGAGGTTCAGTCTTTGGCTAGACGATTGATCAGACTTGACCTCTTCCCACCTTATAGTGTGTTGGCCTTCATTGAGGCTAGGTACACATTGATGGATTTAATTTGTGCTTACCAATTTGATGATGATAAATTATGTGTGATTCGGGACAAAGTGTTAAGAGGTGAAGCTAAGGCAGCTTCTCTTGATTCCGAGGGAGTGTTAAGGATTAACGGGCACATTTATGTACCTAAGGTAGGTGATTGGGTTTGCTTTATCTTGGAAGAAGCTTATTATGCTAAGTATTCCATTCATCCAAGTGTGGCAAACATGTTTCATGACCTAAAGCAATCACTCAAACTGAGTCAAACTTACCCATGTCCGCTCGGACTAGGCGTTGTCTGGGGATGAAATGCTGAGCTCATGTCTAATCATGTACCTAAACCATGCTGTAAGGCCTTCCAAAAGTGAGAGGTGAACACTAAACCTCGATCTAACATAATAG
>DF359716.1:8617-54306 GCA_000787875.1 Solanum virginianum
TTATTGAGCACTGGACCTTAACTAAGGATTTTTTAATAATTACTAGTGAAAAGCATTATAAGGATTTTTAATAATTACTAGTGAAAAGCATTACATACCAAGTTGCTAGCCCAACAACTTTTTCCAGTTCTAGCACTTCCATTACAATAGCCCTATCACTATTTCTACAGCTTAGAATTTAAATATATTCAGTACATTCTTTACATTGTCTTTTGATCCTGCAATAGTGATAACAACTATCTCTTTTGCCACTTCATGTCTCAACTTTTTTTTTTTGAAAATTCTCTTGATGTGTTCAATCCATATCCCATAAGCAACTTCAGCCATGACCGTTTTAAATAATTTTGTGGTTTGTGGTTTGTAGTCTTCTCTTTTCCTTGTTGTACACTCCATAGGATAAATTGATCCCAATTGCACGGAGAGAATCTATTCATTTGCAGCCATCCAAGTATTCTGTTCCAGAGATCACAAGTGAATTGGCATTGGATCATTAGGTGCTCCACTATCTCATTTTCTCTGTTGCACAGTTCACACGTTTTTGATACATTTACACCTCGCTTCTCTAGTCTATCAGTTGTTACTAGTCTTTTGTGAAGCATGATCCACATAATGAAATGTGCTTTTGGTCTAGTTGCATAGTGGAACATAAGGCATTTCCAGTTAACTCAGGTTTGCTCCCCTATCATGTGTAAATATATGTGCTTGATCTTGTTTCCAGCCTTGTTTCCTGTTTACTGTAGTTGGTTGATTATCATTTTGGCACACATAATCTTTCTAATCACCCAGCTAGCCTACCTTGGTACATACCACAAATCTTGATTCTCTATGTAGAATGTATGAACCCATTTAATCCATAATTTGTCCTCTTTGTGAGCCAGATCCCAACATAGTTTTGCCTCTGCTGCTTTATTTCATAGTTTCATGTTGATCGACCCCATTCCTCCTATAGCTTTAGGTGTACAAATTTTGTCCCAAGCTACAAGAGTTTTCTTTAAAATTTGAGTCTGTCCAGTTCATATGAAGATTTTGTAGTATCCTTCAATGATCTTAACAATCTTTATAGGTATGAGGAAGATTTGTGCCCAAAAGGATTGAACCCCCATCTGTACAGTTTGCACTAATTGTGTTCTAGCTGCATAGGATAACTTCCTTGCTATTCATGAAGTTTTCTCTATGAGAGGTAACCATTGGACTAGAGATAGTTTTTTTATGGTCAATGGTATCCCCAAGTACTTGAAAGGTAATTCTCCATTTGAGTAACTAGCACTTGAGCTATTTGTTCTCTGGTCTCTTGTGGGACTCCTCCAAAATAAATGGAGCTCTTGGTCAAGTTAGCTTGTAGATCTAAGGTTTGTAAGAATAGTATAAAACACTTTTGGAGGGCTTGAACAGATTCAATATCACCTCTTGAGAAGATTAACAGATCATCAGCAAAACTTAAGTGTGTGATTCCTAGCATTGAACATTTTGGATGAAATCTGTAAGTTATATCATTCTTGAGTCCATTGAGGGATCTACTGAGGTATTTTATAGCTATAGCAAACAAGAAAGGGGATATTGGATCACCCTGCCTTAGTCCTTTTGCAGCATTAAAAGACTGTGATATACTGCCATTTACAACAATGAAGTAACTTACTATTGTAACAACTCATTATCCATTGAGTAAATTTATCAGGAAATTTCAGTTCTCTTATTACCTGCTCTAAGTAACATCATTCAACTGAGTCATAAGCCTTTCTTAGGTCAATGTTCATTATGCATCTTGGAGAAATATTCCTCCTAGTATAGGCTTTAACTAACTCATGTGCAGAATTATGTTATCAGTGATTTTTCTCCCAGATATGAATCCAGTTTAACTATCACTGATAACAGTGTAAATTATTCCATGCAATCTGTTAGCCAGGACTTTTGAAATGATTTTGTATATAACAGAACAACAAGAAATTGGTCTAAACTCTGTTACACTGTTGGGACTAGCCATGTTTGGGACTAATGATATTAAAGTACAGTTAATTGATTTATGAATCTTACTACTGATGAAAAACTTTGGACTACTTGGATCACATCATGTTTAATGATCTTCCAGGTATGTTTGAAGAATAAAGCATTATATCCATTAATTCGTGGAGCCTTAGCATTCCCAATTGATTGTAAACCTGCACATATATCTTCTTCAGAAACATCAACACATAATTGAATTCTCTATTGTTTATTGAGCACTGGACCTTTCTTCATTATCTGGACATCATCTATAGTTGGGAGTGTAGTTGCTGAAGTACCCATAGGACTCTTGTGGAACTGAATGAACTCATGTTGTGTCTCATTAGGATCATGTATAGCTTGACCTGTTGCATTGATTAAACTCTTGATTTGTTTTATTTTTTGGGGGGTGGGGGGTGGGGTGGGGTGGGGTAGGGAGTTCTCTCCTTTATGACAGCATGAAAGTATTTGTTATTTGAGTCCCTCAATTGTATCTACTTGATTCTTGATTTTTGCCTTAAATTCAAAATGTGAAATATTTTAAAAACCTCTCTCAAAATTTAAATTTTTAAATTTTTTTATCCTACTCGCTTCCCTCTACCCTACCCCACCCCAACCCACAAAAAATTTTAAAATTTCTTTTTGAAAAATGTTTCAAAATTTTTGTTTGTTTATCCTATCCGTACCTTTATCTCCTATCACCCCACAACCATTTTTTTTTACTTTTGAAAATTTTAATATTTTATTCCACCCCATCCCCACTAAAAAAAATTTAAAATTTTTAAGAATTTTTAATTTTTTTACTCCCTCTGCCCCGCCCCTAGCTCCCCAACCCCACCAATAAAAAAATTAAAAGTTTATTTTTGAAAAATTTTTAGTTTTAAATTTTTTCTCTCTCTTCCATCCCACCAACCCCCCTCCCCGCAAGAAAATTTAAATAGTTATTTTTAAGAAAAAAAATTAAATTATGAAATATTTTCATGTTAGAAACTATTTTTCGAAAAAATATTTCTTACTCTCTAGCAAAAAATATAAGATATTTTTTAAAAGATATTTTCGTTCACTAACAATGGAAAAACTTTTCTGAAAAAAGTGTTTTCGACCACTAACCAAATAATAAAAAATATTTTTTACTCACAAACCAAACATGAAAAAATATGTTAGAAATCAACTTATTTTTCCAGAAAACATTTTTCAGGAAAATATTTTTCCTCCATACCAAACACAACCTATCATTAACATATTTTTTGGCTAAACACTTATTATACATTTATATACAATTTTAATAGATATTACAAAGAACTATTTATAAAATATATATATAATACAAGTTTTATTAATATATAATACATTTATCACACATTTTAAACACATTATGCAATTTCTTACCAAACAAGCAAAATATATTTTTAAGCACTTATAATGCATTTATATTGTATGCATAATTCACTTTTAATACAAGTGCAAATTTATTATAATATTGCTATGTATTGTTATAAATAATAAATAAAAAGTATCGCTAAAATAAGTGATTATTTTTAAAAAGTATGGTCCCAAGTAACATATTCTTTAAGTTTTGTAGTCTTGAGCCCATGGCCTACTTTAGACGAATTTTAGCTAATTATTTATAAACAAAACATGACCATATTTACTATAAACTAATTATTTTATCATATATATGTAAAATTGGCCCTTTCTTATTTTACTTACAACTATGGGCCCATGAACTTTTCTAATTGACAAATTTATGTATAACTTACATAAATTTCATAGTGTAAGAAGCAAATTACATCGTACACCTATCCTTTTTGAATTTACAAAAAACTCCTTCATATTTGTGTCATCTAGAAATATAGGAGCCATCAGATACATAATTGTGATACATCTGACAACTTGATTGTTATTAGAGGTGGCAAAATGAACCTAAACATAAGCAACCCGTCCAACCCGTCCATAATTTTATGGGTTGGGTTCAGCAAGAT
Source organism: Solanum virginianum (assembly GCA_000787875.1). Classification (NCBI taxonomy): domain Eukaryota; kingdom Viridiplantae; phylum Streptophyta; class Magnoliopsida; order Solanales; family Solanaceae; genus Solanum; species Solanum virginianum. The sequence continues at coordinate 12,580 of DF359716.1, forward strand.
TTAGAATTGGGCTAATTTTTAGCCCAATACAATTTAACCCATTTAAAAATAATTATGAGCTAAACTCAATAAGATTCTCACTTCAACCGAATAAGAGAAAGGGTCATGTGTGAACTCTTTTGCTAACAGATAGGGGCTTATAAATTAAGTCTTGGCATACATCTGCACACATGAGAGTTAAATACACATACTGCAGTTCATGCTTCTTCCAACATTTTATGCAGCCATAGATTCTGCTGTGAGTTTATTAAGTAATTACTACTTTACGATGATATGTCCAAAGGATATCTAATGATTTGAAACATCTAATTGTCTTAGTTCGTGTAGCAGAACAATGTTAAACAACACTATCATGTTTTATTGATAACTTAAATGGAACAATTTCAACTTTAACAGTACTCTCTTGGAGAGTTACAAACTCACAAATGCAATTGCAATAGCATGTCAATTGGGCGGGTCATGACCCAACGCGACTTTTAGCTCACTTTAACCCAACCCAATTTAGCCCAAAATAATTTTGGGCGGATCATGACTCAATTCGATATTCGATATAGCCCATTTTAACTTCTTCCATTTATTTTTTTTCAGTCATCAGGGGTTTAAATTTTTTTTTATAGCTTTTCATTTACCATTTTTTTGATAATATGAAAATACACATTTTTTCATTTTATCGAATTCAATTGAGATCATGATTTTCAACTTTTTCAGAGATAAAAAATGGTGAAATCAACTGTATTTTTCAATTCTACATTGTTTTCCTCGAGAACTATTGTACAATTCTATGAAAATGGATAAATTTTGGTTTTGTATCAAGAAATAATATTTTGAATTAACCTAGTAACTTAGTTATATCTTATGATAATAAAATTTTATTCGTAATTTTTTTTTGTCGGTTGCTCTGATAAGGACTTTGGATCGAGATCCATGGATGATACCATTACTGAAAGTGAAAAAAATTAATGGAGTTGGTACAAAGCAAATAAGAAAGTTTAGAAGGATTTCGTTATTATTTTTGTTTTACTTTCAGTAGAACAGATTATTAGTTTTTTTAATTTTTTTTTTTGTTGTTCATCTAGTTCGAATTCTTAATGTACCTAGATTTTTTTTTGTTTCTTAAATTAACGTGAAATGTCTTAATTTCAACAATATACTACATTATATTTTTATCATGCACAATGTATCATGTTCAAATATTAATTTTGATATATAACCTTATACAAATTAGCATGTACCATGTTCATTGTTATGTATTTGATACATAATTATGAGAGATTTTGTTTATCTTTTACTACTAGATATACACAACCAAACTTATCCCTCTAGAAGGTTATGTGTAATGATCCTAAAGATTATTTTTGAAAAATTATCATTTTATCTCTCTCAATAGTTACTGAGTCATATTAAGTCTCTTTGTGTGATTGGTTTTGGAGCTTTAAGCAAAAGTTAGGTAATTTATGAGTTTTTGAGTTTTAAGTTATTCAAAATTAGTTTTTAGTCTCGATTAGAGTTACGAATCTCAGGAGAAAATTTCATCAGTTCCATTAGCTCTCTAGGAGTGTCGTTATTTTTTTGTTAGAGGTTATTTTGTGGAATTAAGGTCTTAAGTTAGAAGTTTGAGTTTAAAGTGGATCAAGGTTTGATTTTAGTTGATATTTTGAGTTTGGATACTCAGTTCGGATTTTTGATAATTTTGTTGGATTTTGGAGGTGATTTTAGAAAGGGCTTTGTTATACTTTTTTTTGGGGTTTTGAAGGCGTTTTGGTCTTGTTGAGCCTTAAGTTAGTTTAGTTGCGATTAATAGTATTTTGGACCGAGGGGACCTAGGATTTGATTTCTGACAATTTCATTGAGTCTGGAACGATAAAATATTAGGGTAGCATATACGATTTGTGGTTATAGAGTTCTAAACAAATCCCGAGGGTCCAATAGGATATTTTAATTTGGCTTCTTATTGGTTTCTGATGCAAGTCACTTTACTCTTTGCGTTCGCAACCCTATTCCCATGTTTATGAAGAGTACTCTTTTTGTGGTTGGCGAACATGATCGAGGTCTCGCGATTACGGTATGTTTCTTTTTTGTGCTTCACAATCACGACGAGTAATGGTCCATGATTACGAAGGGTTTTTTATGCCCGAATAATGTAATTTCGGAAAATCATTTCATTTTTCATATTTCACTATTTTCAAACTTTTGAAGCGTTGGAAGACGATTTTGAGAAGGTTTTTCAGGATAAATTTGTTGTGTAAGTGATTTTTAACTTAAAATTTTATTTTTTTTATCAATAATTTCATGATTTCAACTTCTAATTCTTGATTTTGAATTTCAATTTTTATAGTTTCTTTAAGAAATTGAATTTTGGGTAAATTAATGACCTCAATCTATTTCTTGCTCAATTTTAATGCATTTTAACTGCGAACTCCTCTTGAGTTGTAGAACTTGATGTAACACCCTGTAAAATTACCGAAACACCCCTAAATCATAATCGTGCATAAAACATATCTTCGAAAGCTCTGATGAGAAATTCAAGATCGAATTTGTGATCAACACGAAAAATCGAGTGAGAAAATGGTCTCGATCCGATTTAAGAGCAACTGGGTCAAAAAATAAATTTCACTAATTTTTCCCCAAAACAGTGTCGATTCGCGCCCCTGGTGCGATGCGAAGGGGGCACGGATACACACTTAGTTTTTTTTAAATTTTCGACGGGAATTGGATTTCAAAAGAATTTCGTGAAGTAAACTGGTCCGCGCTCCTGGCGCGTTGCGGACCAGTGTACAGATTTTTAAAATTTCTCTTTTAATTTTGGAAAGGGTATTTTGGTCATACCTGACCCATTTTTAAGTCCCAAAACGTGTTTTTAAGTCTTAAACTCATACGAAGGGTTTAAAAAACCCATTATTTTCTAAGTTTCAACGGGAGAACCAAGAGAAGAAGAAGAAAAAGTTGACTGTTTCAAAGCTTGGGTCCGAATTCTTGTAGAAGATTAGTAAAATCTTCATCCCAGGTATGTAAAGGCTACCCAGAATATGATATTGTTCTCCCATGTGCCTCAATGAATGTAGTAAGTTGATAGTTTATAGTTGATAGGTCTTGAGTTATAATTCTTAAAGATTTTCTTGAAATTTATCTTTAATTTCTATATAATATCTTAAATTGATGATCATCATACTTTGAATTAACTGTTTACATGTATTATTGTGTGAGTATGTATTTACCCTACATGAAGTCTATGTTAAAGACTTCAAGAATGAACCTAGGGGTAATGTCTAGATCCTTGACTGTCTGATTGTATTGATTGTTATGGTCTGAGTCTTGGGATGAGTATGTTGATGGCTGAAGTTGATGAAATTAGTATTCTTAGAGTCTAAATGAGGTTGAACCTTAGCTTTGGAGGAATAATCCTACTCTTTGAGTTGATAGATGATGAGATGAGGTGAGTGTTCCTGCCCGTGGAGGCTAGGTGATGGAAGTTTTTTGATAAATTGATAGACTTATGAGCGTGTTGAGTCCTGGGAAGAGTATTAGCATCGAAATTCATAAAAATGAGTCTCACTTGCACGCATTAACTACATGACTAGCATAGGAGAGGATTGGACCGTGAAAGCAGATGTTTCCTTTGTCCCGCAAAGGACTTGATAAACTTCTTTGGGATCCCTGATAGACTCATTCTTTACCCTGGCAAGGTACTGGACGAATATGGCAATGACATCTCTTCATTGTATTATCACCGGTTCATAGGTGCTGATTGTCGATTATAGAAATTCCCAGTACCAGATAAGTTCCCTGTCGATAGTACTCTGAGGTTGATGTGATTGTTTGATGTCTTGATGGATAGTGATGTGATAGAGTCTTGTTTCTTTCTCTAAGTGAGGATAAGTGATTGAATAAGCTGATGTCATTGTATATTGTATAGCCCTTCCCTTTCGGCACTGCATCATTTTATGATGCAAATTTTATAGACAGAAGCCTTTAGCAAGCGAATCATTGAGGTTCAGAGCTTCTTGATCCAAACTTCGTGAGTCCTCCCCTGGCTTCAGGAGGACATCTCTACTAGCTTTCATTTTTCTTTGAATCTTTTATTAGACTGTGGTAGCCATGGCCTGTCATGGTACCTTCTTAGATAGTAGCTATAGAGGATTCATAGACATAGATTGATGATGGCTGATGTTGGGGGTCTTTTCCCCTTTTCCCTTCTTTATATTGAGATTATTTCCGTTACTCTTAGCCTATATTTGATAGTGATGGTGAAAGTCTTGTAGCTCAACGATAGTTAGATTTCTCTTGATTATCTTCCGCTAAATTGTTGATTGAACTAGTGTGATGGGACTAGGTGGTTCACTTGGGGGCTAGCAATAGTCTCCAAGTGCTAGTTATGCCTCTCGGGGCATGATACTTGATTTTTAAATAAAGTTTCAGTTTTTATCCTTGTCATTTTCGAAGTATTTTTGGATAATTTTGACCCTAGATTTGAAAACTTATAATATGGGTATCAATGGATTCCTTTTTGATAATTTTTTTCCATTCTTGATAGTTGGAGATCATCTTGGAGTTGGTATTTGAATGTAATTCTCTAGTAGAAAGTTTGGGTATAATTTTTGACATTTGAGGTAGGTTTACTACCTTTCTGATTGGGTAATTTATTATTCTTACGTCATAGATTATGGGATAGAATCGTATCATAATTTCGGATTGTTAGTTATATTCTTTTGCTCGTTTGGGTCTTTACTTGTCAGTTTGGTTGTTTCGTGAGTACGTATTTCATTACTTACTTGTGGTCGAAGTTTGTAACACTATTAACTTGTGATGCTCGATAGAGGTATTGAGTTGTTGGTTACATCATACTTTGAGAAATGAAATTCTTTTGGGTTGAGTTTGAATTATGGCATGTTTTGAGGAACAAAAAACTTTTCAAATAATAGTTATTTATTTCAAAAGAAACTATTCCCATAGTTTGTAACTGAGGATGTTTGGCATGATTTGGTTGATTTTGAGAGCTTTGAACTTTATGTATAATACCTCATAAAATAAAAAGTCAGAATAATGAGAAAAATACAAGAAGTGCATTGGTTCAGATTCCGCGAGCCATGAATAAAGCTCATGGATGATTTTATGCGTCGTAGACAGGTACTCATAGATGGAACTTGTACTTAGAATTTTTTCAAAATATATTTGGTGAAATCACAAGAGGTATGGGTCATAAACTAAAATATGGCTCATAGAAAAGAGTCATACATAAGTTAGGAATTGGGGAAAAATGACAGGTTGCAATACCATGATGACGAACAATTATGATACCTCCTAAACCATGGCCGTAGAAACCTTGGAGACCTAGAACAATTTGAACCAGTTCATATGATTTATGAAGGGGTATGGACGACCTGTAAGCAGAAGGATGAGCCATACTTTTAGCTCGTACAGTGGGTGTCAACAAGTGAAAATTTGATTAAGTGTGGGAGGCTTCTATGAGAGGCATCTATGGGTCGTAGAAGATAGGACGGGCTCATAGATTACGTTTTTACTTAAGATCGCAAGGGGTAATTTTTGCTCTAGGCTCCACGAAAGTTTATCCAAAAAAGGTAGATGTCATCGATTTAGTTTATGGTTCTTATCCGATAATTTTTAATCAAGGATATTTTATCCTTTTCTACCTTTCTAACCACTAAATTACATTGTTTTTATTATTTAACTACCAATAATTGCCTCAACCATCACAAATCCCTCTCATCTCACCCAAATCATTCGAATTCCAAAACGCTCTCAAGTTTTCTTCTTCCTCCTCAAGTTTCCATTGAAGTCCAACCTAGGGTTGCAGGTTTCACCATCATTTTTTTAAAATTTTTTTTCAAGAAATTGGCTCAATGGGTATTCATCCATGGGTCCTTTCCACCTAGTACCGACAATTTAGGCCTAATTTTTGCAAACTCACCCTTTAAAATATGGGCTGAAAGAGTGATTTTAAATATTGGTAATATTTGAGTTGATACCCATATTTAACCCATTAAAATATGGGCATTTTTGGGTAAATTATGGGTAATCTATTTAACCCGTACTTATCTTTCAGAAGATCGCTTATACACACAAATAACTCGTATTTTTTGCTCCCAAACTTTCAGAAGATCGGTTTTTTTTTTGTATGGTACTGAAATGGCTCCAGCTGCTGCCATGTTCTTGGAAAAAATGTAATTTTTGTATGGTACCAGCCATTTTAGTATCTGAATAATAAGACCATCCATTATGGGAACAATCAAGAAAGTGCGAAAATTATTAACAAGGCATTGGTAATCAAGTTTCACATATTGGTAATTAACCATCCAGCCTAATAACATGTTATATAGTTCTGCAATGCCTGAAATCTTTTGCATATGAACTCTAATATTTTACTTTCTACTTCTTTCTCTTTTGGGGCATTTGCAGCCTATTTTGGGGTTGATTCTTGATAATTTATGACTTTATTTTCACCTATAAAATGTTGTTATTCTCAATGACAAGAATCGGTACTTTATTGTGCTTTCTAGTTAAGTTGTAATTGTAATAGTTTATGTATAATGCTTTACACTTGACTTGGAGATAGGAGATCCCTTTAAATGGGTATAACCATATTATACCCAACTCATATTTTACCTATATTAAAATAGACGGGTTGAATTACAACCCATTTTTTCTCAACCCATTTTAACCCGCCCAAATTCATCCCAACCAGCCTATTTGCTGGCACTACTTCCATCCATGGAGCCCAAAGAAACCTTCACTTTTTTTGATTAATTCCAAGTATGACATTCTTGGGTTCTTATGATTTTCATTCAATTGTATGAATTATAATTTATATTGTGTTTATTGATCTATTTACATAAAAATTGATGGCAATTATTGGATTTTGATGATATACAAGTGAATTTCCTACAAGGCTTTCTAGGGTTCATAAACATCAACGTAAGTTCCTATAATATGATTTCAGTTGATTATTTTCACCGTAATTATGCACGATTTCATCAAATTACATGTAGTAAGAATGATATGATATGGAATCATGAAAATGTAATGACCTCGATGGTTATTTTTGGTATTTTTGACCGAATTATTATTTTGCTCTTTCCAAAAGTTACCTTGGCTCATTTATAAATGAGTTCAAAAGTCAAATTTTGAAAATATTGTAAAAACGTGGAGGTTTTGCACAAGAAGGAGTTTTAAAAGGCTTTAAGTGGGAAATTTTGAGTTTAGGAGTCATTTTGAGTTTCATGCGTCAAAATTTTATTCTGTCGATTCCTTTAGCTTCGGAATGTCGAATCTAGTCTAGGAGAACTTGTAGAACTGAATTTGGAGTTAAAACAGAGATTTTAAGCTCAAAGTTATATTTTTTCATTTTGGATCATAGGTTTGACTTTGATCAACATTCAAGTTTCAGGAACTTGTATTGAAATTTTGTCAGTTCTAGTGGTTTCGGGTGATGAAACTAATGTTAGAAATTCTCTCATTTTAGTATTTAGAAGTTCAGTGAATATTTTGAGTTTCCAGGTCCGAAACTAGTTCAAATGATCCTTCTTGGATTCGGGGCCACTAAGGCTTCAAATTTGAATTCTGACGGTTCTATTGAGTCTGGATCTCATTTCTGGTAATGTTTTATGATTCGGTTTGTGTTCATGGGGTTCCAAGTGAATCCCCGAGAGTCTAGTTCTTTTTTTTGTTGTGTTGTGCTGTGTTGCTGGTTTTTCTGTTGTTTTTGGTGCAGGATAACGTACTCTATGCATTCGCGCCTGTAGCTCTGCATTCATGGAGGTCAATTTCCTTAGACCTCCGCATTTGTGGGGGAGCTACCACGTTCGCAGAGTTGTGGGAGAGCAGTAACTCCATTGGCCTCTGCATTCGCGGAGTGTTACGTGTCCCTAAATCAGTGAGTTCTTTCAAAGACATGTTTAAACTCATTTTCACCATTTTTGGACATTCTAAGCTTTGTTTTTAAGAGAGATTTTGGGTGTTTCAAGGCTAATCAATTGGGTAATTTTGATTATTCGCATTGATTATTTTATGTTTTTAACCTCCAATTTTGGGAATTTAATGGTGGAATTTGGGAATTTTAGGACTTTGATCTCCAAAACTTAAGTGGTGATTTCTCCTTCATCTTAATCCTATTTTTGAATTGGTTTTCACCATTGAAATCTTTATCACAAGGAGAACATTTTCATGTATAAATTTTCAATTTTCGGCTACATTTTTCGACATGAGCTTTTTGACCATTTTGCCTTTTCTCTCCAAATTAATTGATTTTACTATCATTGGATTCATTATGTGATTGTTGTACTATATTTGTATAAATTGTGGTGATTTAGAGTATCATAAGAGAGAAAAGCGATGATTCCTTCTTGATTTCGATACTTTTATTGAGGCAAGTGGCCTTCTAATCTTTTGTTAAGTATGAATGAACCTTGTATGCTCCTATGTGTGTGGAATTGAGTATTTGGGGGTAGAATTTTCCCACTCTAGGATTGAGCCAAGTGCGGAGCGAATAACTGCTAAAAGCATCTAAGTAGTAAGCCCACCCCAAGATGAGTGCTCTCCTATTTCGACTTCCCCAGAGCTTCCGGTAGCACAACCAAGATAGCGAGGGGTTCTCTGCCCCTACGGGGATGGAGCGACAAATTTTTTTTGAGAATTCAAGAGAAGGTCATGGCAACGTGGCTTTTTGCATTAAATACTTGATTATATGGATATATAATGAGTTGTAATTTAATATTGCATTCATGATGTATGTGAACTTGTGATTTATTTGGTGTTGATGGTGAGATGGTGCTTATATTGTGACACTATTGATATTGATACATTGATGATATTAAGACACTATTGATATTGAGATATTGATGGCATTGAGATAATAAGAACATTTTGCTTAATGGTATTATGATATTATTTTGATAATGTATATTACATTTATTATTACTTGTGCATCGATACTTGTGATGGCTACAACCAAGATGTGAGTAACGAAACATGTGGATTGGTGGCCAAGGTCTCTACAGTCGAGCCGAGATCATTATCGACGATCCAAGGTCATTTTCAGATGGGTCTGAGGTCATTTCCGAAAGGGTAAGCATTAGCCAAGGTTTTTGTCGGTAATGTTCATGGATAGATGGTCTATGTGAGACCCCTATGGGTTCCATTTGAGGAAGACAACCATATCTGATAAACAAATGTGTATTCTAGGACAGACATGCATCACAATTATGTGACATTTCATCACATTATGTATATCTCATGGCATCCACTCCATCTCACATCATATCTGATTGATATAGTTGTGTATCATTTATGGGATTGTGTCCTTATTATATCCTTGATCTTGATGTAATTATTGGATCTACTTATATACTTTTGGATTGAGGTACTAGGCTAGATGATGAGTACATCCATATTACTGTGATCTGTATATGTTACATTATGCTGGGACTTTTTTGGGTGCAGGTTTGTAGTTCAGTGGATTATGGTTGGGATTTGCAAAGTTACTTGTGTTCTTCATTGTTTTACTTTAGGTCAGTTCCATTTTGGTGAGTACCTTATTGTTTGGTGCTCACCTCTTGCTACATTTTTGTAGGTTGTGAGCCTAGTCCATCCTGTTAGACTTCTGTTTGTTGGATCAATCTTTTGAATCACTTGTGAGGTAGTTGCTTCTATCTTCAGTAGACCTTTGAGGATCCTAGTTTATGTTGTATTCTACTTGAGGACTAGACATTATGACTTGTATTTAATTTGAGCATTCTATACTTAGAGACTTGTACATGTGATACTAGTTTTGGGATGGTTTTAATGTGTTTTCCTTCCTCCTAACTATATTATTAGACTATTATCTTTTGCTTTTATCTCTATTCTTAAATGGTTTGGGTTTTGGGATGACTCGCTTTGGTGGCTTAGATGATTTCCATCACACTTGAATTTCGAGTCATGACAATTTGGTATCAGAGCCCCAGGTTCATGGTCTCACATGTGTACAAGCCTAGTCTAGTAGAGTATTGAGGATCAGTGCAGAGATGTCCACTACTTATCCTTAAGAAGCTATGAAGACTGTTAGAAAACTCTCTTTCATTTCATTCTAGTCAATTCGTGCGTGGTTTTTTTTATAAGTGCTGAGTGTTTGTATGTCCTTCGATATATGGCGAGGACCAAAGCTACTGCTGCTACAGGTCGAGGAGAAGCAACCCCTGATATTGCTATTGAGACCCTAGCTAGGAGTAGGGGTCGTGCTCGAGAAAGAGCTAGAGGCCGGGGCCGAGGAGCCACATCAGTGAGGGACTATAAACGGGGTATCTCCCCCGAGCCAGCGATGGAGCCTAGACAGAAGCAGGTTCCACAGAAGTTTGTTACAGCCCCTTACTCTAGGATACACTTTTGAGAGTCTTGGGTCTATTGGAGATATTGAGGCAGGCAGGTAGACCAGTTGACACTCCTGGTACTTCACAGATCGAGTGAAGATGCAGCCTCAAGATTATCCATAGGCCCCTGAGGCCCATGTTCAGGATAAGATGCCACTAGCAGCTTCGGTTGATGAGATTCCACCAGTTTCTGTCTTTACTGATGCTGAGCTGTGGAGATATGACAGATTATGGAAGAGGGACCCACCTCAGTTTCAATGTGGAAAGACTGAAAATGCTTATGAGTTCTTGACTACTTGTAAAGAGTTGTTGGATATTGTGGACTACCAGAGGCACATGGAGTGAGATATGTCATCCTCCAGCTCTGTGGGCCAGCCAGGGAGTGGTAGAGGACTTATACAAGATCCCTTCCAACTGGATCTCCTCAGGTGACTTGGGAGACATTTTCTGATGCATTCTATGATCGGTTTATTCCTTGGAGTGTCCTCGAGGAGAGCCGATTGAGGTTTGAGAGTTTGAGGTAGGGCACCATGTCTATTTTGGAGTACGAGGTCAGGTTTTGCCAGTTAGCCTATCATGCTACAGCTACACTTTAGACAGAGGAAGAGAGAGTTTGCAGATTTTTGAGAGGGTTAATTTATCCTATCAGGTAGTCGATCTTTTGGGTGGCTAGAGGTGGAGCCTCATTTTAGTCAGTTGTTAGCGCCACCAAGGAGGTACAGTTTATGTAGAGAGAGGAGTTTGCCGACCCCAAAAGGGTCCGTACTTCAGGACAGTACTCAGTGCCTCATGAGGGGGCAGAAGTATGGTCAGGAGAGGTAGTTATTTTCAGCATCTCGGGGTTCATGCAGCCCTGCCTGCTTTAGAGGGAGGACGAGACCCTTATGATTCCTACAGTTCAGGGAAGAGTTCATCTGGTTCCCAGTAGAGGCCCACGGGCTGGGGAGGTTACAGTATCCCTCCTACTCCTTCACAACAGTAGTCCACCCCTAGATCTTGCTTTGGGTGTGGATCTCCTGATCAGATGATTTGCCAGTGCCCTAGACAGACTCATTCTAGGCCCCATGTTGCTCCTCGGCACATGCAAGTGTACATGGTCTAACAAGTAATATAGTAGCCTAATTAAGGAGCGGGGTTGTCGAACCCAAGGGATTTAAATAAAATCTGCAACTAATCTAAGCAATCACATTTGAAGTGCTTTTAGTAACAATATTTGGAGATTTATGTAAAGATATTAAATGACTAAATTACTTCTAAATTAAAGTGGTTTTTGTTATTAAGATAGCAATTAAATGAGCAATTCCAGGGTGTAACCTTAACGACTCCGTTTAGTCTCAACATTTGCACCTATGTTTAGGCTCCTGACTACTGATTCACGGGGTTTAAATTACCTGAACAGGATTGCACGCCTCTTCCGGCCTACCGTTATTGACTGTTTAACTACATCATTGAGTGGGGATAGACAGACCAATATAAGTGCTTTAAAGTTATCTTTCTGTATTATGAATCGAGCTAGGTGTAAGGGTAGTTGTCATGGGTCTCCTTACACGAATCAATATAGTTTCCTAGTCGAACAAACTCCCTATATTACTACGTTCTATCCACTTCAATGTCTCTCAAATTCAGAGTGTATAACTAATTTACCACCTAGTTGGCCAGACTATGCAGTATAGGTTAAATAAATATAGGAATAATCAAAAGAACCCATTCATAGATGTCAAAAGTCAAGAACTAAACATCGTCTGTGGCTACCACCCCAGAATATGGAGACTTAGCCACTCATAGTCACTACATACATCATGAATGACCTAGAAAGTATTGACAACCAAGAAATAAAGATCAAACTAACCAAAGTAACCTTAGAAAAAGGTTTTTAGTCGTCTCTCTCTTTGTTTTTGCGTAAAAACCAATATGAAAACCTAAAGTTTTTGATATAATATAATTAAAAATCCTGCAACTTGAATTTTCACTTCGCATCCTCAAGTCCGCGATGCGAACCTCTTGTTTCACTAGGTTTCCGCTTATTTTGCTGACTGGATAATTTTTTCCATCTTTTGCACAAGTCCACAATGCAGATTGTACCAATTTTCCTGCTTTGTGCCTTTTTTCTTCATTTTTCAGCTTCTACAGCTACATCCTAAGTCTGTGACGCAAACTTTAGTTTTTTGCTGCTTCAACTGATTTTTATCTTCTAAATCCTAGGTTGTTTTCTTACTTTAAATCCCGATATGACTCCAAACTTCCATAATTTAATCAAAACCTGCGAAAATACAGCCAAATAGTATACTTGGCCTCGTGTTAGCAAAATAAGAGAAAATAAACTAAAAACGCCTAGAGTATATGCATTTACCCTCTAACTAGGCTCCATTTATGGATGTTTTTGGCTAATTAGGCGTATAAATATGCCTAAGATCACCACCCCACACTTAGAACATTGCCTGTCCTTGGGCAAATTAAGACACATGCATGGGACTCCCTATGGTATTATGCATAAGAACATCATACGATCGTACTCTTTGAACCTCCATGCACACCATTAAGAACCTAGATAGAAGATTAAAAATGGGTACACAAACAACTCTCTCTCTCTGAAAAGATGTCTCATGTTGCTTCTAGGTCCCATAGGCTTGCCCATAATATATGACTTAGACCTAGCTGGAATCTTCCTTAAAGGACATATAGGTGTTTTATTTAGTTGTAATGTATGCTACGGGTTGGTGGGATACTTTTATGGATATGGCTGACAAGGCTTAACTCCCAAGCGCTCCTAGCTTACACTACACTTTTCCTATTTCATCACTTTCAATCCTCCCTAACTCAACACCTTTTATTACATCTTTACCATATAAGACTTTAAGTACTCCATACTATTTACAAAACATTCATTCCTATAAATGAAAGGCTGAAGTCATAAGCAAACACCTAAACTTGTATCCAATTTTCACATAGACACTTAAACTAACATTTGTTCCTAATAGACACCTCAACCAACCAAGATTTTAACCCCTTAAACATTTCTTTCCTACTTGGCATTTGGTGTGAGTCTCACACAAAAAAGGAGCATGAGTGCTACTCCTCACTGTCCCCAGTTTGCTCTGCTTATGCAACCACTAACTCATCAAACTTCTTAGTCTTACCAGCACTATTTCAATCTTTGCTTTTGGTATTAGTGGGGCTCCTGGTTTGTCCCTGATGTCCACAGTGAGTGTCCTAATCTTCTTCTCAACAATAAATCCATTGTTCTTGACAATTTTAGCAATGGTAACTACTGTCAAAATAGTCATGCCAAGAGTAGAGAATTCCACTTCATTGTACTATTGCATGTACCTCTTTGAGAGGTTAACATGAAAGAATAGTGATTTCTTGGTGTTGGAAACTTGGATTCTGTTATCCTTATGTGTCTCCGAGACACTCATCTTGTTCACTCCCTCTATGATTCCTTCTATTATTTTGTTGCTTTCTTCTTCTTCGTCTTCAGGAAAACTCTAATCGCAGTATCATTTCTCTTTGTTATCTCCACCAATCTATTGAAGATGAAGTTAGTATTGTGCACAGAAACCATTACCATTAACGGCTCCAATTTGTACCCTTTTTGTCTCCTTTATATAGCGTAAATCCCAATTCTTGATCCTTAGTTTCTTTTTTATTAGTCTTCTTTTCTCTAAGTTTTTCCAAGCTCTTCATTTTTAATCCTAATTTTTGATCTCCTTTGTCACTGTATTTCTGCCGGACCTATATCCTTGATCCCTATTTTTATTTATTTGGTCTACTTCGTCTCTGTATTTGTTGATTTTTGATATCGACGTCGACATTCGATACTTTGGTCCTATTTTTTTGCTGCCAGTGGCATTAAAGTAAAAGAAATGAAGAATTCTTCTCCGAGATACCAGTTGAAGTTGATCAGCACTAAGAAACTAAACAGGGAGAGAGAAAACATTTGGGACGGGTTGAAGAAAAAAGTTTGATGTAAGGATTTTTTTAACCCTTTGAAAATTTAATGTGGAAGTATTAACCCATGTGGAGCACACGTGGGTGATGTTGAATGGATAATTCTTCCAGTTGTCTGCAATTATAAACACACACCTATTCTACAAAGCTAGGTTGTGAAAAAAAGGTTTATAGGGTTTAATTTTTGTTGGTTAAGGTGTCTATTAGGAACAAATATTAGTTGAGATGTCTAAGTGAAAAATTGAGATAAGTATAGGTGCCTTATTATGACTTAAGCCTAAATAAAATAGAAATGATAACAAAAAAAATTTAATTCCAAACCAGTGTACCTGTGCATTTGGTCCCGCGCCACACACTGGTCGCGGATCAGCACTGGTTGGCTAAATTTTAATTGTTTTCTTTTTTTTAACTCTACTATTGCTCAGCCTTCGAGTGTCCCTTCACGTTCCCTCTCCTCTAAATCATCATGCTAAAGTGCTAAGGAATTAGGATCAAACACGGGTAATTGACTAAAGAAAAGGGATCGGCTTGAAATATGGCAACCAAGAACAAGCTAAAGTTCAAAAGAGCTAACTAAGGATAATTTCATTAGGTGGATATAATAGTGTCATAATGTTATGCTACCAAAGAAATGCCTAGATCCTTTCACCTAATTCCAATTACTACTAAGTCCAATCTACATACAGGGCAAGTTCTAGAAGCTATTGCAATAGAGACTCACAAATTTGCTCACTCACTCTTAGCACACTTTCATCATAAGGCTAGCACTAGAGTTACCATCATGGTATTCATATGAATTCACAATTAAACATATACATATTTGTGACTTACAAGAGTCAAACATCTGCTTACTAGGGATTCACGTGATTATTAACTAGGTTCGCATGCTCGACACATAATGCTAGTTTGTAAAATACCACATTCTAAATAAGACTCAATTTGACGAATGCCCTTCAGACGGTCTTCATCCATCCATCATAGGGCCCGTTACTTGACTATGACTACTAGTATTAACACCATAACCACAAGACTCAAAATATAAGAACTACCACTAAAATAATGCATCATAAGAACATTCTCATTCAAGCATTCATGCATCTCACAGTCAATAATTATAGACCCAAAATAAAAGAAATGTTGTCCACCATAAAACATAACATAGCAACATGGCTAGGAAATAGAAAAGAGTCTTAATACATGCCAAACTAACATAAATGAAGTATATTCAACAACCCCACAACTACCCTCAGTGCTAACCATACAAAACCTGTGAAGTGGGAATCAAATCCTCGGGCCATGGCAGAATGGGCTCACCCCCAACATAGATAGGTGGCTCCTCCTTTATCTCATCACCATCCGAGTCTGATGAAGTATGTGCCTCACCGAGATCTGTAGGGACATCATATTCCATGGGCTCTATAAATTTAGGACCAATGCCTAACATCACATTTGCATGGGCATTGAGTGGGTATCGAGCCTCAACCTCCTCGAGCTCCTCAGGTGTGGATGGGCAGCTGCCGGTGCTATGCGTCACCATCTCAAGCCCGTGCATGCGATCCATAATCAACTCATCATGGTGGCATCTCTCAGCGATGGTGAGTACTAGCCCATGGCCACTTCTAGCCCCTTAATGTTTATGACAATATGGGGGGAGGGGCGCGGAATATTGGGGCAATAGTCTGCTTCCTCAGGAGGTGCACCTGTAAGATGACATAATTTAGTAATAAGTCCACTAAAAGCATACTTGCATCCTTTGTGTGTTTTGGCCTTCCCCATAGATGTTCTGAATATGGTACTGAAAAACACCTCCGTCTCTGTCATCAGCACATAAGCAAGAACACTCGATCCTTCGTGACAGCGGTGAAGTGTTGTCCCAGAAAGAAAGAGTGGGTCACAATTTTGACCCAGACCTGCGCTTCCCACTTCATGTGGGTGAAAGGGAAGGAGAGATAATAGCCTTTATCAGCATGGCGAATCCACTTGGCGGTGGAATTTGCCCTGGGGAGTGCGTGTCGGATGGTCTGGTATGGCAAGCGAAGGTAGAGCTCCTGAAAAGGCCCTGTTAATGGCAAGTGGAGAGATATTTACCTCCACTCCTCTGACGATCACCGACTGGGTCCGTGGCTCCTTACTCATATTAGCATAAAATTTTTGGACCAGACTAAGATTGCAAGGCCGAGGTTCCTCGAACAAGAAATTCAGCCATAGCTCCAAGCAATGGTGCAGAATGTGGGGGTACTCCTAGCCTAAATAGTCGGCATCCACAAGGACATCTGGTTAGTACTTGGTCTCATCATGGGATTCATACCACCGTTTCCCCTCCGGATGAACAACTTTCACCCTAAACTGGTCCTGGTGGCCCTTTCTCTCCGAAGCTCTGGGCACTTTCGGTATGTCCCTAGACTATCGCCTAGTGTTCGAGGCCTCGACCCTACTAGACTGCCCTGATTGACATGTACGAGAAGACATGATAACCTGCAGACACAAAACAAGCCCAAAATCAATATATAAGCAACATGACCCCTACTACCTAGTGAACTACACCCCACGACCCCACACTTAGATTTAAACCTGTATGTAGAAGGTACTCAGACTTCCCAACATCATACAGGCTACTTAACACAATGATTGGAAAACATAACCCCTGTTTCAAGTCAACAAAACCACCCCAACAAATTCATCCAACATGTACATCATTCATAAGTTCAAACCATTATGCACAATAGTAATTTCAAGCAATTCAACCCTGCAAACAGTGTATTTATACATAAGTGAACCGGGGACACCCAACAATGCAGCATCTTGCAAGTATACAACCCCACGCTTAGAATTATTGCAAATCCCAACATAATGACATCACATGATCAACAATTCAAGATCAAAATCACAAAACCCCCAATTTTTCCCAAATTTCCCCTCAAATTTGGCCTAGGGTTTTTACTCACAACAATTTAGCACAATAATCACTCAAACAAAGAAATTAAGTGAAGAATTCTAACACTCAACCATAAACAACTCATGAGATACAAGAATACAAGATCATCTGCTCGTTTCTTCCCAAAAACCAATAGATTTGGCCCAATTCGTGATAAGTGACAAAGTTGAAATAGTTAGGAACACTTATATGGAGTGAGGAGTGCACAAAAGATGATGGTAAACCTGAAGAATCTAGTTGTGCGACGCAGATGTGTTTGAATTTTGAGTGTTTAAGGGAGCAAGAAGGAGAGAAAATATGAAAAACAATAGGGTTAGGGTCAGTTTTAGTTGAAAAGAAAAGAAGAAAAATGGGTTGGGGGCGTTTATAGGGGTGGGGTCACGTAGGGATGCAGAAGAATTAGCATGTGTCTGCGCAACATCTGCGATGTGGAGTGGATTCGGACCATGCCTTAAAAAGAATTTCATTTTTTTGAAACATACCTGGGTAAATTTGGAGCCTGTCTGTGATGGTTGTGCATCGCAACACCAATGCGAATGCACACTGTTCGGGGCTTTGAATTTTTTTTAGCTACGGACCCCATAAAATCCCTCAAACGCCTGAATATGCTACAAAACACTAAATTAAGTTATTTTGACCAAAAAATATAAAAAATACCCAACAAATCATCAGGAAATAAGGACAAAAAACTTTGCACAAAAATGCACAGTATCTATAATACGCCATTGTCGTGGACCTATACTTGTGCAATTTTGCACAATTTGTTACGAGATCTATTTCTATTTTTTTTTTGTTTTTTAATTTTTAATTTGAACACCAAAATAAAGAAAGCTAAGATACTTGTTTCCTCACCACGGGCTGCCTCCCGTGCAACACTTGATTTACTATCGCGGCACGATGCACCATGTACTCACTCATCATTGGCTAACCCAATGACCTCTTCAAACTTGGTTGTATTTTCACCGTAGTAGTGCTTGACACGTTGATCGTTTACCAAAAAAGTTTGGTTAGAGGTCTCATCATTCAATTCTACCATGCCATGGGATGTCACAGCTACCACCACCTATGATCCACTCCATTTTAATCTCAGCTTACCTGGAAACAACTTAAGATGAGAGTTAAAAAGCTCTTGTTGGCCTGGCTCAAAGTTTTGCTTGATGATGTACTGGTCATGCCATTTCTTTGTTCGCTCCTTGTATAGCTTAGTATTCTCATAGGCTGGGAGCCGAAACTCGTCCAACTCCTCCAGTTGTTCCAATCATTTTCTGCCAGCAAACTCTGGGTCTAGATTCAGCCTCTTAATCGCCAGTAGGCTTAGTGCTCGAGGTCAACTAGAAGGTAACAAGTCTTACCGTACACCAACCGGTAAGGAGATGTGCCAGTTGGGGTCTTGTACATTGTTGGGTACGCCCATAATGCTTTATCAAGCTTTAATGCACAATCTTTCCAAGTGGCATTCACCGTCTTCTGAAATATTTTCTTAACCTCCAGGTTCGCGGATCAATCGCTAAGTGGGGATGCTCCCACCACACCTCAAGTTATCCACTCGTTTGTGGGTGATAAGTCATAGCCACTTTGTGCCTTACTCTGCACTTAACCAAAAGATTCTTCACTATTTGGTTAAGGAAATATGTTCCTCCATCACTAATGATGGCTCTTGGAGTTCCACAACGAGTGAAGATATGCTTCTTTAGAAACTTGCTTACCACCTTAGCATCATTAGTTGGAAGAGCAACTGCTTCCACCTATTTAGACACATAATCAACTACTACCAGGATGTAGTGATGGCCAAAAGATGGTGATAATAGGCCTATGAAATCTATGCCCCAAACATCAAAGATCTCAACCTCCAAAATATTGTTTAGGGGTATCTCATGACTTTGAGATATGGTCTTAGTCTTTTGGCAAGTATCACAAGCCTTTGCAAACTATATAGCATCTCTGAAGAGAGTAGGCCAGAAGAAACCTGATTGCAGCACTTTGTGTGATGTTCATTCACTACTATGATGGCCCCCATATGGAGAGGCATGACACCTTTATAAGATCTTCTGCATCTCTGTCTCAGAAATACATCTTCTCACTATTCGGTCTGCCCCTTGCTTGAAGAGATATGACTCATCGCAGATATAAGCTTTTGCATCATGAGCCAGCCTCTTTATTTGTTGATGTGTAGCATCAGGAGGAAATACACCACTCACCAAGTAATTAACTATATCTGCATACCATGGTAGTTATTCTACTTCAATTGCCAGCAGCTGATCATTTGGGAACTATTCTTTGATCTGCATTTACTCACCTATGTGAGCATCATTATCTAACCTGGATAGGTGATCAACAAACTGATTCTCACACCCCTTGTGATCCTTAATCTCAATATCAAACTCTTGGAGTAGTAAGATCCATCTAATCAGGCAGGGCTTAGCATCCTTCTTGTTGAAACAAGTATCTCACTGTAGCATGATATGTAAACACAATGACTTTGGTCCCCACCAATTATGCTCTGAACATGTCAAACACATACACTAGTCCCAGCATCTCCTTCTTAGTAACTGTGTAATTGTTTTAGGTTGCATCTAGAGTCTTGCTGGCATAGTATATGGAGTGGAACACTTTGTCTCTATGCTGCCCCAATATAGCACCCACTATTCTATCACTAGCATAGCATATGAGCTCAAATAGGAGCTCCCAATCAGGTGTTATCAGTATTAGAGCCTCAACCAGTTTCTTTTTCAACAACTCGAATGCCTACAAGCAAGAAGCATCAAAGTTTAAGGGTACCTCTTTCTCCAAGAGGGCGCACAATGGCTTCGAAATCTTGGAGAATTCCTTGATAAATCTGCGGTAGAACCCTCGCTGCATGTCCCAGAAAACTTCAGACTCCCTTGATTGACACTGGTGGAGACAACTTATCTATCACCTTAATTTTTGCTCTGTCCACCTCTAACCCGCGTTTCAACACATTGTGCCCTAGTACTATCCCCTCCTTAACTAGAAAGTGACATTTCTCCCAATTAAGAACAAGGTTAGTCTCCTCACACCTTTCTAGCACTCTGTCTAGATTTTATAAACACCTCTCAAAAAATCCACTGAAGACAGAGAAATCATCCATGAACACCTCTATGAAGTCCTCCACCATGTCATGGAATATGCCTATTATGCACCTTTGAAAGCTGGCTGGTGTATTACGCAAACCAAAAGGGCATGCGATTGAAAGCATAGGTCCCATATGGACATGTGAAGGTCGTCTTTTCCTGGTCCTCGGGTGCAATAGTAATATAGTTGTATCCCGAATACCCATCCAAGAAGCAATAGTACTCTTGCTCTACAAGTATATCCAACATCTGATCAATGAAAGGCACTGGGTAGTGGTATTTTCTGATGGCATCATTCCACCTTCTGTAATCCATACAGATATGCCACCCCATCACCATTCTAGTTGGTATTAACTCATTCTTGTCATTGGTGATAACTGTCATCCCTTCTTTCTTGGGGATATATTGTACAAGGCTTACCTACTTATTGGCTGAGATGGGGAAGATGATCCCCGCATCCAACCACTTGATCACTTCCTTCTTCACTACCTCTTTCATAATCATATTCAATCTTCTATGTGGTTGGGCCACTGACTTTTGACCCTCTTCCATAAAAATCCTGTGCATACAGAGGGCTGGGCTAATTCCATGGATGTCACACATTTACTAACCTATTGCTCTTTTTTTTCCTTAAGAATAGCCACAGCAGCATCCACTTGGGCTGCAGTCGATCAAGAAGACAGGATTACAGGTAAAGCATTATTTTCAACAAGAAATTCATACTTGAGGTGTGATGGCAATAGCTTCAGCTCAAGCTGAGCTTCTTCAACTGAGGATATGGGTGGTGGCCCCAACACCCTATTCAATGGCTCAACCATTTTCTTAAGCATTCTTACATTGTGATTATTCGGCACACTCTCCATTTCTTTGGCCTCAGTATCATCCACTAGCCCTTGATTTAGCAGTACCCTGGCTAGTAGGTCTGTGATCTCAGCTTAGCTCACTGCAACCGTGGTGTCTATTACTGTGATGGCTGCCAAATCTTCATATACCGTTAGCAGCTTCATTGCCTTTATAGACATCAAATACCTCCACTTTGTGATGGGTTCTCATGGTGAGCCTCCTTGGTAACGATGCCAAAAACTTGTTGCTCCTAGCACACGCAAGTGTACGTGGTCTAACAAGTAATATAATGGCCCTGGTTAAGGAGCTAGGTTTTCGAACGCAAGGGATTTAAATGAAATTAGCAACTAATCCAAGCTATCACGTTTGAAGTGCTTTTAGTAATAATATGTGGAGATTTATGTAAAGAAATTGAATGACTAAATTACTTCTAAACTAAATTGGTTTTGTTTATAAGATATCAATTAAATGAGTAATTCCAGGGTTATAAACTTAACGACTCCATTTAGTCTCAACATTTACACCTATGTTTGGGATCCTGACTACTGATTCATGAGGTTTAAATTATCTGAATAGGGTTGCACGCCTCTGTCGGCCTACCATTATTGACTACCTAACTACATTGTTGAGCAGGGATAGACAGACCAATATAAGTGCTTTATTATGAACCGGCTAGGTGTAAGGGTAGTTGTCATGAGGTCTCCCTTACACAAATCAATCTAGTCTTTGTCGAATAAACTCCATATATTACTACGTTCTATCCACTCCAACATCTCTTGAATTCAGAGTAAATAATAATTTACCACCTAGTTGGCCAGACTATGCAGTATAGATTAAAATAATATAGGAATACTTAAAAGAACTTATACATAGATGTCAAAAGACAAGAACTAAACATCATCTATGGCTACAACCCCAGAATATGGAGACTTAGCCACTCATAGTCATTACATACATCATGAATAACCTAGAAAGCTTTAACAACTAAGAAATAAAGATCAAACTAACCAAAGTAACCTTAGAAAAAGGTTTTCAGTCGTCTCTCTCTTTGTTTTTGCGTAAAAACCAATATGAAAACCTAAAGTTTTTGATTCATGAATGACCTAAAAAGCATTAACAACCAAGAAATAAAGATCAAACTAACCAAAGTAACCTTCGAAAAAGGTTTTTAGTCGTCTCTCTCTCTGTTCTTACGTAAAAACCAATATGAAAACCTAAAGTTTTTGATAGAACATAATTAGAAATCCCGCAACTTGAATTTTTACTTCGCATCCTCAAGTCCACAGTGCAGACCTCTTATTTCACTGGGTTTCCACTTATTTTGCTAACTGGATAGTTTTTCCCATCTTTTGCACAAGTTTGCGATGCAGATTGTACTAATTTTTCTGCTTCACACCTTTTTTCTTCATTTTTCAGCTTCCACAGTTTCATCCCAAGTCTACGATGTAAACTTTAGTCTTTTTGCTACTTTAACTGATTTTTATCTTCTTATTCCCGGGTTGTGTTCTTCATTCAAATCCTGATGTGACTCGGGACTTTCATAATTTGATCAAAACTTGTGAAAACACAGATAAATAGTGCACTTGGCCTCGTGTTAGCAAAGTAAGAGAAAACAAACTAAAAATGCCTAGATTCTATGCATTTACCCTCTAACTAGGCTCCATTTTTGGGTATTTTTGGCTAATTAGGTGTATAAATGCGCCTAAGATCACCCTACTATTCTTACTTCGCATCACCTATTTTTGGCTAATTAGGTGTATAAATGCGCCTAAGATCACCCCACTATTATTACTTTGCATCACCTATTGGAGATTTAGCATCACTAGCCAGAGGTTCAACCCCACAGACTAGGGGTCAGGGTAGAGGTTAAACTGATAGAGGAAAACATACTAATGGTAGGGGAGCAGGTGATACTTTCACTTCTTCAAGTGGTAGAGGATCAGCTATTATGAGTGCAGGTCAAGGTGCCCATTGCTATGCCTTTCCAGGTAGACCCGAGGTAGAAGCCTTTGATGTTGTGATCACATCTATTGTTTCGGTTTGCCATCACCCTGCATCTGTGATATTTGATCCTGACTCTACTTATTCATATGTGTCTGTTTATTTCTTCATGGGGTTTGAGTTTCCTTGTGATTCCATGTCTATGCCTGTTCATGTTTCGACCCCAATAGGAGAGCGCTTAGTAGTGGATGGGGTGTACCGATCTTATCTTGTTACTTGGTGGGATACGAGACTTGGGTAGATCTGAGTATAATAGATATGGTAGATTTTAATGTTATTCTAGGTATGGATTGACTATCTCCATATCATGTTATTCTTGATTGTTATGCCAAGACTATTACCTTAGCATGCCAGGTACACCAAGGATTGAGTGGACTGGTTTGAAAGGTTCTTATCCTAGTAACGTGATATCTTATATTTGAGTCCAAAGTTGATTGATTGAGGGTGTTTGGCTTAATTAGCTTTTATTTATGATATTATGACTGAGTCACCTTCTATGGAGTCTATTTCGATGGTTTGTGAGTTTTCGAATATGTTTCCTACTAATCTACTAGGGGTCCCTCTGGATCGGGACATTGATTTTGCTATTGACCTTGTGCCGAGCACTAAGCCCATCTCTTTACTCCTTATAGAATAGCTCCAGCTGAATTGAAGGAGTTAAAGGAGCAGCCCCAAGATCTGTTGAGCAAGGCTTTTATTCGCCCTAGTGTTTCATGGTGGGGTGCCCCAATCCTGTTTGTAAAGAAGGATGGATCCATGAGGATGTGTATTTATTATAGACAGTTGAACAAAGTGATTGTCAAGAACAAGTACCCGCATAGATGGCCTATTTGATCAGTTTCAGGGAGCAGCCCTATTTTCTAAGGTTGACTTGAGGTCTGGGTATCATCAGCTTCGAATTCGGCCATCGGATATACCTAAGACAACTTTTTGAATGAGGTATGGCCACTATGAGTTCCTTATTATGTCCTTTGGTTTGACTAATGCCCTTGTAGCATTTATGGAGCTTGTAAATAGAGTGTTCCAGCCATATCTGGACTCGTTCGTGATTGTGTTCATCAATGATATCTTGGTCTACTCCAAGACTAAGGAGGACCATGTGAGGCATTTGAGGATTGTACTCCAGAGGCTCAAGGAGAAGAAATTGTATGCAAAGTTCTCAAAGTGTAAGTTTTAGTTGAGTTCGGTGACATTCTTAGGGAACATGGTGTCCAAGGAGGGTATTCGAGTTGATCCAGTGAAGATTGAGGTTGTTCAGGGTTGGACTAGGCCTATCTCATCTTTAGAGGTTCACAGCATTGTGGGCTTTGCTAGTTATTATCGTCATTTTGTCTAGGGTTTCTCCACTATTGTTGCTCTATTGACTAGGCTTACTCAGAAGAATGTGGTATTTTATTGGTCCGATGAGTGTAAAGAGAGCTTCCAAAAGCTCAAGTTATTGTTGACTACAACTCCTATTCTGACCTTGTCGGAGGAGGGTATTGATTTCACTATTTATTGTGATGCTTTGGGAGTGGGGTTAGGTGGTGTGTGATGCAAAAAGGGAAGGTTATTGCTTATGCCTCTAGATAGTTGAAGGCCTATGAGGAGAACTACCCCATGCGTGATTTGGAGTTGGCTTCGATTGTATTTGTTTTAATGTTCTAGCATCACTATTTGTATAGACTCTATTGTGAGATCTTTACTGACCATCGTAGCCTATAGTATATTTTTAACAGCGGGATCTAAATTTGAGACAAAAGAGGTGGATTGAGCTTTTGAAAGATTATGAATTGACTATTCTCTATCACCCTGGGAAGGCCAACGTGGTGGCCGATGCAAAGTAGGAAGGCTTCCAGCATGGGGATCTTAGCAGCTATCTGGGTTAAGGAGTGACCGTTGGCTAGAAAAGTTCAGAGGTTGGCTAATGGGTTGGTGAAGTTACATATTTTAGAGCAGGGTGGAGCACTTGCTACTATTGAGGCCCACACATCTTTGTTGGATTAGATTCGTGAGAGGCAATTTGAGGATGATAAGTTATGTATTATCCGAGATAAAGTAAATAGAGGTAAAGCTAGAGAGGTAGTGTTTGATTCTGATGGTGTCTTAAGGATTGGGAGTCATGTCTATGTGCCTTAGGTGGGTGATTTGATCAAATTGATACTTGAGAAGGCCCATTGTGCTAGATATTCCATTTACCTTGGGGTAGTGAAGATATACCATGATCTGAGTAAGCATTTTTGGTGGCCTAGTATGAAGAAAGATGTTTCAGAGTTTGTGTCTAGGTGTTTGACATGTCAGCTAGTCAAGTGTGAGTACTTGAGACCAGGTGGGGAGCTTCAGTGGATGCCCATTTTCGAGTGGAAGTTGGAGTGTATTGCCATGGACTTTGTTATGGGCTTACCACCTACTGTCGGGGTTTTGACTCTATTTGGGTAGTGGTGGACTGTCTGACCAAGTCTACTCACTTCATTCTGGTCAGGGTGAAGTATACACTGAGAGGGTTGCCCAGCTATATATCGGTCAGATTGTGTGACTTCACAGGGTCCCAGTATCCATTATGCCAAATCGAGACATGTTGTTTACTTTACATGTTTAGAGGTCTTTACATCATAGTTTGGGTACTTGTTTGGATTTGAGTACGGTTGTTCACCCCTAGACCGATGGCCAGTATGAGAGGACCATTCAAGTATTAGAGGATATGCTCCGAGCTTGTGTTATTAATTTTGGGGCTAGATGGGACCAATATTTTCCCCTTTTGCGTACAACAACAATTATGATTACATCATTCAAATGCCTCCTTTTAAGGCTTTATATGGCCGGAGATGCAGATCTCCCATAGGTTGGTTTGACATAGTAGCAGTGGTGATTATGGGTGTTAATATGTTGAGAGATGATCTTGAGGGGGTACGATTGATTCAGAGTAGATTGGTAACAGCCTAGAGTCACCAGAAGAGCTATGTTGATAGGCGTGTTCGACCTTTGGAGTTCATGGTTGGTGACATGGTTTGGTTGAAAGTCTTACCTTTGAAGGGTGTTATAAGATTATGGAAGAAAAGGCAAGCTCAGACTGAGGTTCATTGGTCTTTTTGAGATTTTTGATAGAGTGGGAGAGGTTGCTTATAGACTTGCCTTGCCACCTAACCTGTCTTCAGTTCATCCTGTATTCCATGTTTCGATGTTGCGATGTTATATTCCGGAGTATCATGTGATTTCTATGGATTCAGTTGAGTTGAGCCATGATTTGACTTATGAGAAGTAGCCGGTAGCCATTTTAGACAGGCAGGTGAGGAAGTTAAGGACTAAGGAGATCGCTTAAGTAAAGGTCCAATGGAGCTGTAGGCCCGAGAGTGGGGCTACCTAGGAGATAGAGTCGTATATGCGTACATGATACCCTCAGTTATTTAAGCCTTCAGGTATGTTCCTTATCTCATGTACGAGAACGAACATTATTTTTAGTAGTGGGTGATGTAATGACCTCGAAGGTCATTTCTGGTATTTTTAACCAAATTACTATTTTGTCCCTTCCAAAAATTGTCTTGGGTCATTTATGGATGAGTTCAAAAGCTAGATTTTGAAAATATTATAAAAGTGGAGGTTTTACACAAGAAAGAATTTTAAAAAGCTTTAAGTTGAAAATTTTAAATTTTGGAGTCATTCGAGATTGGTACATCAGAATTTGATTCCATCAATTTCATTAACTCTAGAATGTCGAATATGGTCTAGGAGAACTTGCAAAATAGAATTTGGAGTTAAAATGGAGATTTTAGGCTCAAAGTTGCATTTCTCGTTCATTTTGGATCATAGGTTTGACTTTGGTCAACATTTGGGGTTCAGGAGCTTATGTAAAAATTCTATCAGTTCCAGTGGTTTTGGATTGTAAAACTAACACTAGAAATGTCCTTCTTGTAATTTCTAGAGGTTCAGTGAATATTTCGAGTTTCTAGGTCCAAAACTAGTTCAAATGATCCTTCTCGAGTTGGGGACCACGGAGGCTTAGGATTCAAATTTTGATGGTTCCAGTAAGTCTGGAGCATCATTTTTGGCAGGGTTCTATATTTGGGTTGTGTTCACGGGGTTCCGAATGAATCCCCATGGGTCTAATTCTCTTTTTAGTTGTGATGTGTTGTTGGTTTTTCTGTTGTTTTTGGTGCAGGATAACCTACTCTCCGCATTTGCGGAGGTCAATTTACTCAGAACTCCGTGTTCATGGGGGAGGAACCGCATTCATTGAGTTGTAGGAGAGCAGTAACTCCATAGGTATTTGCATTTGCGGATGTTTGTCCACGTTCGCAGAGTGTTACATGTCCCTGAAACAGTGAGTTCTTTTAAAGACGTGTTTAAACCCATTTTCACCATTTTTGGACATTCTAAGCTTCGTTTTAAGGGAGATTTTGGGTGTTTCAAGGCTAATCAATTGGGTAACTATTTTCTAACCTAATTATTCCCATTGATTATTTTATGTTTTTAACCTCCAATTTTAGGAATTTAATGTTGGAATTTGGGAATTTTTAGGACTTTGATCTCCAAACCTTAAGTGGTGATTTCTCCTTCATCTTAATCCTATTTTCGAATTGGTTTTCACCGTTGAAATCCTTATCACAAGAACATTTTCATGTATAAATTTTCAGTTTTCAGCTATATTTTTCGACATGAGCTTTTTGACCATTTTACCTTCTCTCCAAATTAATTGATTTTACTGTCATTGGATTCGTTATGTGATTGTTGTACTATATTTGTATAAATTGTGGTGATTTGGAGTATCATAGGCGAGGGAAAACGATGATTTCTTCTTGATTTCAAAATTTTTATTGAGGCAAATGGACTTTTAAATCTTTGTTAAGCATGAATAAACCTTATATGCTCCTATGTGTGTGGAATTGAGTATTTGGGGGTAGAATTGTCCTATTCTAGGACGTGACTTTTCGCATTGAATACTTGATTATATGGATATATATTGAGTTATAATTTAATTGTGCATTCGTGATCTATGTGAACTTGTGATTCATTTAGGGTTGATGGCGAGATGGTGCTTATATTGTGATACTAATAATATTAAGACACTATTGATTTTGAGACATTGATGATATTGAAACACTGTTGATATTGAGATATTGATAACATTGAGATAATAAGATCATTTTGATTGATGGTATTATCATATTATTGTGATCATACGCCTTGCATTTATTATTACTTATGCATTGATACTTGTGATGGCTACAACCGAGATGCGAGTAAGGAAACATGTGGATTAGTGGCGAAGTCTCTACCGACCGAGCAACGAGGTCATTGTCAACGGTCCGAGGTCATTTTTGGATGAGTCCGAGGTCATTTCTGGATGGGTGGCAATGTTCTTTGCTGGCAATGTTCATGGATAGATGTCTATGTGAGACTTCATGGGTTCTATCTGAGGTAGACAACCATATGTGATCAGTGGATGTGTATTCTAAGATAGATATGCATCACGATTATGTGACATTGCATCGCATATGTACATCTCATGGCATCCACTCAATCTCATACCATATCTGATTGATATAGTTTTGTATTGTTTATGAGATTGTGTCCTTATTATATCCTTGGTCTTGATATAATTATTGGATATACTTTTATACTTTTGGGTAGAGGTACTAGGCTAGATGATGAGTACATCCATATTACTATGATCTATATATATTACATTGTGCTAAGACTTTTCTGGGTGCAGGTTTGTATTTCGGTAGATTATGTTTGGGATTTACGAAGTTACTTGTGTTCTTCATTTCTTTCTTTAGGTTAGTTCCATTTTGCTGAGTACCTTGTTGTTTGGTGCTCACTCCTTGCTACATTTTTGAAAGTTGTGAGCCTGGTCCATCCTGTTAGACTTCTGTTTGTTGGATCGAGCTTCTGGATCACTTTTGAGGTATCTACTTCTGTCTTCAGCAGTCCTTTGAGGATCCCAGTTTAGGTTTTGTTCTACTCGAGGACTAGACATTATGACTTGTATTTAATTTGAGCATTATATACTTAGAGGCTTGTACATGTGGCACCAGTTCTGGGATGGTTTTAGTATGTTTTCCTTTTGCCTAACTATATTATTAGACTGCTATCTTTCACTTTTATCTTTATTCATAAGTGTTTTGAGTTATGGGATGACTCGCCTTGGTGGGTTAGGTGAGTGCCATCACACCCAAATTTCAGATCATGACGGAAAATTACCCTGGCCTATTGTGAACTATGATCATGAATGGAAGGATTTCACTCAAGATTCATGAAAATGCATAATTATGAGTTATAAAAGTCCTTAAAGAATGAATGGCTATTGGTGAAAGGATTTTCTCACCTAATCATGGACTCAATGGTGTAATAAGGACAATTCTCACATTGATTGAATCACCAAGGTTTTAATGAACTACTTTATATGAATGATAGTTTTAATGACTCAAGTTATGATATGTTTCTATTAATTTAATGTACTATGATTTATTATTTTATTGGGATTTGACTTATCAGCAAGAAGTCTTGAGCTGGAGTTTAGTTTGTAAGATGTAAGGTTATCTTCCCAAGGAAATTCTAGTAGCAACCTTTAGCCCAGAACTATGTGCCACCATAGGTTTCCCTTATAGGGTTAGCTAGTCGATCCATATAAGGCTCATGATATTCAATGAATATACCATCACAGAATTTACCTTGGCAAAGTCGCCACTCTATTCTCGATGTGGAAGTTATATCAGATTTCATGTTATAGCTCGTATGGTCTTATTATCGATTAAGGCTGAAATCCCACATAAATGATTTTGTTACTTTCAATCGTTTACTTCACTTGATGCATTGACCACATAATTTCCTTGTGCTTTATCTTATGTTTTACCCCATACTTTTACTAATATGGTCTTGCATGCCATGACTCATACATTATTTACCTCATGTTTATTCATACATATTACTCACATATTTAGTATATCTAAAGTACTAACACATATTTCTTTGCCCACATTATTTTATCATATAGGCTCTAGCATTCTCTACTCATCTAGAGGCTAGTTTGGATTTTATTGAAGACCTTTCTTGGTGAGTTCTCATACTACGAGGGCGAGCCCATGATGCTTTCTCTTATTACCTTGAGACTATCTCTTTCTTTTATGTTGAGGGTGACCTAGGAGCATATCCTAGTCCCCCGTCCATATTAGTAGAGGTATGTTTTTAGACCAAATCTTAAAGTGTAATCTCATTTATTTAGGAGTTAATTTGATTTACTTTCACTGCCTAAAACTATTATGGCTTGAGACTTTATTTACCCTCCATGAGAAATTGTTGACTAATGCTTTATTTGCCTTATGTATGATTAATGATATATTAAGATGCTTCGTTGGGATCCTTCGGGGTTTCAATCGCCTTGTCACATTGAGGGTCTCACTTGGGTTGTGACAAATTTGGTATTAAATCATAAGATTTAAAGTGTTCTAGAAAGTCTGACATGTTGTATCAAGTAGAATCTTATTCATGGTGTGAAGTGTGTCACATGTATAAGTAGGAGGATATGAGGAATTTAGGAAATCCTCATTTTTTTCGTGATCTATGTTATATGATAGAGTGTACGCTAAGGCTTTTTCCTTTCAATGCTTGTTCTTTGTGATTTTCATAAAGTACCTACAAAGAACACTGATTCAAAGGGGAGTCAGTGCAAATGAGTACCAAGTTCCTCAAGTCGCCATGACCCAATGGCCGAGTCGATCACTAATGCAGAGTTTTGAACTGTCATCTAAATGCCAGCACAAGTTGTGATAGCATAAGACAACCAAAGAGGGGTGGTTCAAAATATTAGGATGACGACAACAAGAGTTTGAGACTTCATAAGGATGAATTCACCCATGTTTCATGGTTCTAAAGCGGATGAGAACCCACAAGAGTTTGTTGATAAAGTGTATAAGGTTGTGGCCATCATGGGTGTAGCCTCAGAAGAGAAGGCAGAATCAGTGGCCTATCAACTAGAGGGTGTTTCTCGAGTTTGGTATGATCAATGGAAGGAGAAGAGAGTAAGGAAAGTTAGTCCGGCGACTTAGGAAGAGTTTAAAATTGTGTTTCTTGATCTTTCTTTACATTGGAGCTAATGGAAGCAAAATTCTAAGAGTTCATCAACCTTCATTGAAGAGACATGAGTGTGAGGTAGTATGCCCTCAAGTTCACGAAGTTGTCCAAATATGCATCATTCATGGTTTTTGACTTAAGAGTAAGGATGAGCAAGTTTGTGTCGAATGTCTTAGACTTGGTGTCCAAAGAATGCAAAACAACCATGTTGGTTAAAACTAATGGACATTTTAAGGCTTATAATATATGCAGAGCGAATTGAAATAAGGGCTTAAGGGAGAAGGCTAGATAATCCAAGAGGGGGATCAAGCTGATAGTGGTAGCTTTTCCCACCAAAACACTAAAAATGGTGAAAATTGTAAAGCTCAGGGTGGCAAAGGTATTCTGATTCTTTGGAAACCAATCTCCTCATCAATGATGTCATTCTTGTGATTATGTCAAAACAATCCAATTGAAATTTCTACCACCAGTGCCACCATCGTCATTATGGCAGTGATACCTAACACATCATGTAAGAAAATTATCCTTAATGGTAGCACCACCTCCAAGGCAAAGAGACATCCAAAGTGTCATTTTTATTCTTCTCTTGAAGAGCCATTTTTTAAAAGAACTATCTCATTCTACCACCCATTTTCACCGCATATGCCAGCGTTGACAGCACCTAAACAACAATAATAACCATTAATTCCAAGACTTCATCAAAATCCCACCTCAAGAATCTCTGATGATTTCATCGTCTTTCCCAACTCTGGCAAAACCATCATTAGTATTGTCATTTCCTTAACCCTTTGGACTACCATAAATTCCACTAGAAACTTTTCTACTCACCCACCTCATTATATTCTCATAAGAAGTTGGTCTTTGTGGGGGTTTAGTTTTTCTTTTTCAATATGTTTGTTACAAGTGGTAAATTTGTTGGTCACTGTTGCCTCCGATCATCTCCCACGCGCCTCAACTAAGTGGAGTCACATAGTGTGCCACGTAGGCAAATAAGGTGCACAAAATTACAAAATAAATGAGCTTCTAGGTTTGGGGGGGGGGGTGTAATAGGTACTTAGTGAAGTTAATGTGTGTCTTTAGAATTTCAATCATACTTGGAGCGGGTACTGGTGTATTATTCATATTTTACACATAAAAGTATTTACTTATTTCTTATACTTTTTCATAATTTTTATCTTTTAACATATTATTTTCAGTTTGATTTAGAATTTTGAATGGTCTAATAAAGGTTATAGTTTATAGATTTTAGTAACTCTCATAAAGCTCAAAGCAAAATCATATCAATACTAATGCTAACCAAAAAAATCAATTCAACAATGATAATGACAATAATGTTGGATATTTGTTCTTTAATCGTATATTGATTTAGACAATCAAATACATAACCTAATTTTAGTTTTTCTTAGTTGTTTAGTCATTTAATTATGAGTTATTTTATTTGTGATCATTTTTATTATGAGTTGTTTATTTGTAATATTGTTTTATTGATTTTTTAATTATTTTTTATTAAGTATTTAGTGTCATCTAGGATTGTTCAAGGCTATGGTTAAAAAATCAAATCGAACCGCAATCCGAACCAAACCGATTAAAAAAATCTTATATTTAATTTGATTTGATTAGGTTTGATTTTTAATATTTAAAAATCAATATTTGATTTGGTTTTGATTTTACTAAAAAAACTGTAAAAATAATCTTAACCAAACCAAATAATTATATATATACATGTTATAATTATTTATATAGTATTCAGAAATAATATATTAATATTTTGTTAGATTTTAATTAACTTAAATCTTTAACTTTATGATTTATATTTGAATATTCTCTTATTAGTATTTTGGTATATAATTTTCTTGTACTTCCTCTCTCGAATAGTTATTTGATTATTGAGCTTGGGGTGTTTTTCTATAAAGATTTGATCTTTAGTGTATAATGACTTTAGAATTGCTTAGCTAAATTACTTTGTTCGTATATAATAACTTTAGTATTTTTTAATTAAATCACTTTGTTCGTGTAATAATAACTCTAGTACTATTGCTTAATTGAATCTAGAATAGCCTTATGTGGATTTTTCTTGTATTAGGTGTCAATGTCTATCGAGATGTGTATGCCCTCAACAAACTTATTACTTTCAAAAGTTGTGCGAGAATCAAATAACGAAATATATAAACACTGTGAATTGTATAGCAATATACAAATATTGTGCACGAATTTTATAGCAAAATATATAAACACTATACAAAAATTGCGAATTGTATAACGAATTATACATACGTATACAAATGCTACACGAATTATATAAATATTGTTATAACTCTAGTTACGAAATGTAATTACCCAAACTATAGCTATGGAACATAATTAAGATAGTTTTGAGTGGCTATATGCAAAAATTTTAGGAGAGAAGAATCAAGAGAGAGACACATTTGTACCCACATTGTTTATCAATAAAAGTATGTTTCTTCATATTTTATTTATGATTGCAATTTATATTAGAATTTGTTGTAAACAAATTGGCAGGCCCAGTGGGATCAAATCTGTCCTTCATCTCTTCTCTCAATACAAATTAGATTTGCAAATCTAAGCCACAAAACCTCAAAGGTGAAAGAATGAGTACTTCAAGCCTTTTCTTTAAGTTTCATTGAATCTACACTCTGACAAACTCTGGAGTAGGGGATATTTGTAGATATTAAAATTTTATGAGACTACACAAGACTTGATCGATTCTAGTTATGCTTATATAAAGAGTATTTACTCCCTTAAACCCTAACTTATGCTTATATAAAGAGTATTTACTCCCTTAAAGATGCACCGCAAAAATCTCATAAACTCTTGGAATATTCATAAAGATATCAAAATATACAAGACTTTTCTTGATAACTAAATACTTCAAGAAGATCCACACAAATTCTTTCATGGTGATCAAGTTCAAATCATCCTAGTTTGAAAAATACACGACTAATGGTCTTTAAATCATAGAAAAATTTTGGGAGAGAAGAATTAAGGAAAAAATAGATTTATACCCCACATTGTTTATCAATAAAATTATGTTTCTTTATATTTTATTTGTGATTACAATTTATATTCTATCACATTAAAATTTATTGTGAACACTCATATCATATTTTATAGTATTTCCTTTAGAAACACCTTAGATAATTGTATTTTTGGAAGGACTTAAAGAAATACTTGAAGCACATGTCAATTATATATTTATATGAATATTTTACCAAAAAAATTCTAAAAACCCAAGAAATTCAAAAAATTTTGAAAACAAATCGAGATGATAAACTCGAGTTTTATTAGTTTGGCTTAGTTTACAAATTTAAAAATCCAACAAAAATAGTTTAGTTTGATATTTAAAA
The DNA here is from genome assembly GCA_000787875.1 of Solanum virginianum. Lineage (NCBI taxonomy): Eukaryota > Viridiplantae > Streptophyta > Magnoliopsida > Solanales > Solanaceae > Solanum > Solanum virginianum. The sequence continues at coordinate 47,171 of DF359716.1, forward strand.
AATTCAAATCAATCCGATCAATATACACTTCTAGCTATTAGTATCATTTCTCTACTTATTATCAATAGCCACCAATGAGCATAATTAATTACTACAGTCAACTATCATACCATAAGATATTACCTCATACCATAAGATATTACCTAAAACTACTGTAATCAGTCAACACTATTTCAAATCGACACACACAATCACCCTTGTACACCATAACTGATTACCATATAAATTTTCTTAAATATTTTATTGATATAACATTAAATCAATTTAGCATTTTATTTGAATTTATATTTATTAGTTTTAAATAAAGACAAATTTTATGCATTCAGTATTAAGAAAAGAAATAATCTTAACTATTTAGTATCCGAATCTTAATGCAACCTCTTAATATTTAGAAGTGTATACAATTCTCTAAATCTTAATGCATATTTTTATATTCAGATATGTATAAAAATTCAAACATCTTAATCTTAATGAAAACAATCTTAATGAAAACAAATGAAAGTTAACTATGCAATTTTGATAAAAAGTTTTGATTTCATACATTTTAAAGATTAACGTATCAAAATGTAATGAAATTAAGGATTCACCATTTTCACAAGTGTAAGCTGTCAACCTTTTTGTTACATACTGGGAGCAGGGTCCATATAATTCCTAATTATTTTCTTCGTGTCCAAAAAAAAAAATCTGATTTGCCCTGATACAGAGTATTAAAAAATAAAATAAAAATTAATCTTATGATTCTAAATTAGAAGTTACATAAAATGCACCAAAATATCTTTTAATCCTATGACCTTAAAAATGCCACACGAAAAATTAAAATTGAAATATTGCCAAAAAAGAAAAGGATCATTCTTTTTTAAATGAATTAAAAAAAAAAGTAAGTCACTATTTTTAAAACGGATGGAGTATTTTTTTGATCCAGCCTAAAATGGTTAGCAAAAACTCCAATTTCCATTCCAAGTTCTTCGAAGCAAGACAAAAGCACAAGTAGACAAGCAGAATCCTTCCTGCTCATCCTTCTTTACAAAGAACACTAATAACTGGTGCTATTCAAAACTTCCAACATAAAAACACCAAAGTGATCATATGTTGATAAGACTTTGATGCTATGGTCATTGAGGACCAATAATCTGAAATCACCAGGACATTTCAAAGAATGGTGGCAAGTGCAAATAAATGTGAAAAAAGTCTACACCAAAAATGGAGAGTAAAAATTGACATTTAACCATATGAACTTAAGGTGTAACATAAAGGCCAGTAGAATTGATGGTCAGTCTCAAAACTCTAATACAACAAACTTTGTTGCTTAACCAACAATCTCTGCTGCCTCAGACGACTATTAATCCACGACGATACATAACCTAATTGAAGGGTCATTGTCTCTTAATGTCAGTCTGTCTACTTAGCCTCATTCTGCCTTCTTGCTTTCTTTGGCAGCCGCTTCTTCAGCATCTTTTGTCTTTCCTTCATCAAACTCCAACAACTGCTCAATAAAAAACCACAAATACAGTTTCAAGAATTCGAAATAGAAATGTAATTTTACTAGCAGAGAATGGACAACACCAAGGCTTATTCCTCCAAAGACCATCAATTCAAAAGGTGGAAAAATGGGAATATACAGCATAATTCAAGTCAGAGGCATAAACAGAAAAGTCAGCTAGTAGACTTGGTAAAAGCAGATTATCAAGAAAAACGTACAGGCTTCACATCCCCATTCCATATGCAGTGTACCGCCAAGAATCCAATTACAGCAGGAACAATATATAGCAGAGCAGGCTGAAAGGAAACAAATGTCAAGTCAACAATTAAGGGCACTGGTTTCTTGGGAGGAAATGAAGTGTTAAAGTTTTATTCAGACACCAACCTGTGCAGCTTGGAACCAGTTCATAACAAATATTGTGAGTGCCAAACCAAATGTGTATCCCAAAAATGCACTCTTGAAGTATTGGGGCTCCTTACCCCTGGAGACATCAAAACGGAGTGCCAATGCAACAAAAATGCCTGAAAGATTGAGGTGATCAAATGTTACCAGGTGTATCTATTCAAGACAAAAGAAGACGATGCAAGACCATAGGAAAAAGCAAATAATAAGCATTTGCTAAAGAAAAAAAAAGTTCAGTAGCAGAAGTAAAAGAAAGAAAAGCTTTTCTTCAATATGGTAAACCTCATCCCTCATTCCTTCTCAAGGGATCAACAGTGGTTTTTTCCACTTTTTCCTCTTGCTGTCTCAAACCCCAAACCTCGTGGTTTGAGATGGAGGATCCCTCCATTATGCTAAACTTCTCTGATCTAGTTACAAAAAGTAAGCTCATAATTTTAAAGTTGCTTCTGCAGCAATTTATAAATACCACAGGTAAAAATCAGAAATGGATTTTTATGAAAATAGAGGTTATACCTGGAATAACTATATCTCCAAGACCCAGCATTGAGAAGGGGCGTTTAGCATCTGCTGTGGGGAACAAAAGCTGCAGATAAGGTAATTTTATAATCAGAACACAGCAACTAACAAAGTCGTGGAATGGAAAATTTAAAGAATCAGCTACATAAAAATGGTTCACTATACACACCTTGATAGGAGCATCAAAAGATTTGGCTACACTAACCATCACTGGGGTAAAAAAGACCCAGAAGATGTCATACACAAAAAGTCCAGCCTGCATTTTCGAAAGCCATGGCATTCCACATCAGCAGCAAGTTAATGATTTTAGAAAGTTGTATAAGCAAGTACCAATGCCTATGCGAAAGAACACCATAAAGGAGCCTAAACACTGTACCATTAGGGGTTAATATAATATGATCCAAGCAAAAGGGATGTATTTGTGTGAGCAAAAATCATTAGAAATAGGTCATGAAATTCTTTTCCCACTTCTTCAAAGGGATATTGACAAGAATCAGATAAGAAAACAAACGGATATTTGGTTTAGGGGGAGAAAACATAAACAAAATGTCACCTATGAAACATGTACAATTACATATAAACACAAATTTCTTTCTTTTTTTTTTTTTTTTTTTTTACCCTGAAATCAAGATGGCAAAGTAAAATCCATATCATTCATCAAAGCAGACATGAGACTTAAGAGGGGACCAAACACTTTTCACCTCTGCAAAAATCTCCATTCATGTGAAGCATACAAGTAGATAATAATAAGTATTGTTAGTTCAATGTAAGGACCCAATGTGGGATGTGGGTCGGGTGCACATCACAAGTTAGAACCCTATCAATGACAAGGAGCCTAGTGTTTTAGTGGGAGCACAGTAGAGGGGTGGGCCCCTATTCTCCCAATTTCATAAATGTAGACCAAATCAAATGAGATTTCCCCGTTATCAATAAATAAGAAAATAAAATAAAGGCATCAAAGCACCATCATGGATCCAAATGTACATGGGCAGCCTTAGCAGCTAGACAACTACAACTATGCTTGGTCCTAGAACTGTAGATAAATGCGAGTTATTTATATGAAAGATGACCTCTCCATTCACGTCATCTAGTTCGATAAAGGGCACATATTAAAATAAAAAAGAAAAGAAATTAATGAATCTTAAATCAGTACTTCCATTGTCCCAATTGTATGATACTCTCTCCATATTGGCATATCCCTCCATTCACTAATGTGATTCACTTTGGCTAAGCATAAAGTTTGAAAAAGAAATAAAAACTTTGAGACTTGGCTCTAAAACAAACCATGTATGTTTGTGTGGTCCATAAATCATCTCATTAAAATGAAAAGTTTAAAGTTAAAATATTTCTAAATATAAAAAAAATATCATTCCTTTTAAACAGATGAAAAAGGAAAATGCATTACATAAATTGGGATAAAGAGCTTTCAAAATAAGCCATAATAACATCTACTACATAAAAATTGGACACAGGAAGTATATAACATATGAATATACTCTAACTAAATTATATGCATCCATTCTAAACTAAACATAACTTCAAAATAGGAAGTCCATGTGAATTTGACCTCTGAAATGAAGATATTTAAGACTCCATACTTAGGACAAATGATATACTAACACATCAAGCCTCACAAACTGTGTTTGAAGCATGGAACTCACAAATTATATGATTGGCAAATATCCAATAGGGCTTATAAATGATTAAACAGCCAACCAGCAAAAGAACACAACACCTTCGCATCACAAACTCCCTGGACTAGGAGTAGTACTACACATTTTCTTATAAAAAATGATACAAATTTTTATTTGTCAAATAAAATTGATGATTAGCCATCAACTCACTATTACCAGCAGCTTAGCAGCTTATCATTCGCTCAGTGGTAACTCAATATGGGGGCACAACACAAAATGTATTTTTAAAATGGAATAAGAAGGGTTGGAATAATAACAGCTGCAATTCTCAAACACAAGAGAAATGTGTATTTAACTGAGTGCCTGACTTTTGCAAGTAGAAAGAAGGAATCCGGAAAAAATATTTCATGATCCAGTAAAAATGAATAATGTTAACTTAGATGGATATGCTGACAAACCTGAATGCAAAAGGCAAGGCCCAAAACATTGTTAGCTAGCCAATGCTTCTGTTTAGCATACCATACACAGAAAAAGGTTCCAGGAATTGCAGCAACAATCTGAGACCTTGTGAACTCAATCTCCAAAGCTGAAAAAAGAGGGGACAAAAATAACAAAAATGAGGATTGTTGCCCGAAGATTCTAAAGGATTCAGCATTCAGAAGAGACAAGAAAGTGGTCCCAACAGCGGAAATATGGGAAGTGCCATATTATGAGATCTTCATTCCACTTATTTGGCAAGAAACGTTTAATAGCGGGTAACAATGTTGCCCTGTAAAGCCACAAAGAAAGAAATGACATGAAGCACACGCAGAGGAAAACTAACGTTCAGTAACTTGAAATAGAATATATTAAGCATAGCAGAATGATCCATACGGAGAGAACATACGAAAGAGCAGCAATGCCAAGTACGAAGAAGTAGCATGTCAAGACAGCATTAACCAGGTCTTTCGACAGGAATTTAAAAAGCAAGAACAGTGACAAGAGCATTGCACTTCCAACCAAGGGAAACCTCATTGCGTGTTCATTAGACATTGTTTCCTGGAAAACAGCAATCGAATATTTTTAGGTGATATCAAAACAGACAAGACTTGAAAAAAAAAAAGGAAAACAGCAACTTGGAATCCAGAAGGTATACCGAAGGTGGAGTAGGCTTAACAGAACGGCAGCAACCCACAAAGACAGTAAGGCAGGCTGTTACTATGACATTTACGTTTGGATCCACATTCACAACAAGCGGTGCCAGACTCAGACCTGAATCCCACCAAAAAAAGCAAGAGTTTTAAGGTAATTGCATTAACATAAAATTTAAAAAGTGATTTGAAATTGCCATGGCCACCTAAATATACTTTTTAATCTCCAGATAGCATATATTAATCGAGCACGAACAAGCATTGAGAAAGGGGGTTTTAAAAAAGAGAAAGTAGGCATCAGGAAAAACATCCTCGAGGGTACATGTAAATTTTGAATATTGGCATAGCTAACTATCAGGTAGAGAACTTCCCTCAAAAAAAAAAGCAATATGATGAAACAAACATTCAATACATAAGAAAATGCTAAAAACTGTTTTCCATCAGGTAAATCTATTTTCATCCAGCTAAAAATGTTATAAAGAACCCATTTAGCCATCTACGTCTGCTCACTGAACTGGAAATGTGGAGTGGAAACTACAGTAACATAAAGGAAAATGGGTAACAATAGTAATATGACCGCCTAAAAGGATTTGAATATCCATTCTAAGCAGTATAGAATCTACTCCAATCAATTGGATATGTAGTGTCCTAATCAAACACACCTCAAATTCCAACAACACAAAGATAGGAAGTGCAGTTGTAGAGAAAATCAAAAGGCCACAAATCCTCCTACGAAACATAAATTATACCCTTTTTTTATAATCGTGATGTCCGGAGCAACTTGCTCGTACCTTAACTACTTCCACTAGATACTGCTAAGTTGCACCAGAATAGGTACCAAGTAACTTTGTCCAATCCTTGGATAGATGGGAGAAACTGATTAGTGTATTTGGCTATTTGCCTCTACTGGGTTCGAACCTAAGGCCTTATAATTCCAAACCACTTCATTGGCTAGTAGCCCATACACTTGGGTGCAAAATTTAATTTAATATTTAGCATGACCCATCCTGCAAAGAATAGTACACAAGAAAATAAAGTAATGCGATTAAGAAGCCACACATTTGCGTACATTGTATCTCTGAAATCAACAACAAAGATTTACTTTATTGTATGGATTTCATATGAAGCCCACATCAAACAAGTGTATTATGCAATCCACCTATCAAAAGAAATAATACATCAATCAAACTCAAAAGAAACCATACCTAACAAAGCAACATTCGCGAGACGCTCCATATTCTTCATTCTCAAAGGTATTAAAATGCAGTAGCCCCCTCCGTTTTCAGACTCCCCCAACAAGAGGAAACCTATAGGACAACCAACAACATGAGCATCAATCATCAAACTCTACATTACAACAACAACAACAACATACTCAGTAGAATGCCACAAGTGGGGAGGGTAGAAAGTACGCGTTTCCTGTGAAACTTGGGCATAATTATCAAACTCTACATTATTTACAGAAAAATGTGCAAAGAGTACAACTGAATCATACATAAACAGAACAAAGCTTCATCACAAAAGCACACAAAGAAACAGCAGAAAAGTAATCTAATCAAGATTCGCCTACTAAAAATCACATTTTTATCAGAAGTTGAAAATCTTAGTCAATCAATCCATCATCATAAATCACAAACAATTATTTCTTCATTCCATAAGATTTCCACAGAATAAGCAAAACCTAATTAAATCGCAATTAATCAAATTCCCTAAATTATGCCTCTGAAATTTAAAATTGCAAAGTCAGAAAACCGGAATCAACCATTTTAACATAAACCCATTTCTCTTAAACCGTTAAATTACAATAAAAACAACACTACAAACCCAATCAAATGAAAAAAAAATTCAAGAAATCAGTTTAAAAATACTAATCTTGATGCAAATGTACTCATCTTTACCTTACAAGAAATGAAAAAAAAATTGATGTTTGGTTCCCTCCCCCCTCTCTCTCTCTGCTGATCTTGGAGCACACAG
>DF359716.1:54350-71392 GCA_000787875.1 Solanum virginianum
CTTGGAGCACACAGATCGGCAAAATTTTTGGACTTGGGAATTTTGCTATGTAAATTTTTTTGTTTTTTAAATTTTCTTTTTGTGCTAATAAAATAGGGTTTTAGGCTTTTTGTGGGAAGAAACACGTCAGTATTGGTTGTTTGTACCAATGAAAGATTGCCACGTAGATTCACAAAATATCTTCTGCCTAGAAAATTAGCACTTGCGGTCTGTTTGAAAAAACACATATTAATTGAAATTGGTGTATAATTATTTGTCATAACGGAATTATAGTATAATAATAATGTTTTTGTTGGATTATATGAGTATAATTATAAAATTATATTAAATCTTAAAAATAAAAGTTAATTATTAAACTTAAGAATTTATATTCGATAATAAAGAACTTTATAAATGATATTAAATTTAAATATCTAAAATATATATTATCTTTTGAGAATATATTAATTAATAAATATATATTCCTAAATAATATTAGGAGAAAGGGTCAAAAATATCCCTCAACTATTTGAAATGGAGCAGAAATATCTGTTTGTTATATTTTGGTTCAAAAATACCCCTCCGTTATATTTTTGGTTCAAAAATACCCCTCCGTTGTATTTTTAGCTTAAAAATACACCTCTAATAAATTTCTGGCTCGAAAATATCCCTCGTCCTAATAGAAATGCAAAAAAAGCCAAAAATACCCCTTAACTATTAGAAATGAAGCAAAAATATCCTTCGTTAGTTTTCGGCTAAAAAGTACCCCTCCGTTAAAATTTTAAAGTTATTATTTAGAATATCTCTCTTCTATTGAAAATTTAACTTCAACTCATCTTCAAATCAATTTTTATCATTATGAGTAATCCAAATTCTTACTATATTAAAAAAAAATATTTATAATGACAATTGAATTATCCCTTGAAAATAATAGCTTATATTAATTGTGTTACATTGCTAATATGGACATAACAATTTCTATACAAGCTTCGTAGAGCTCAAAAATTTGAAGAATTGGATCCTATCGAATTCGAGAAACTAATTGAAGGAGGAGGCAACTGTAACACCTAGTGAAAAGACAAAAATACCCCTAGAATTGACCTTACGCATAACGTGTCTTCCCTTGCTCCGTTTGCGCCCATACACTTGGGTAAGACAAAAATACCCCTAGAATTGACCTTACGCATAACGTGTCTTCCCTTGCTCCGTTTGCAAATCCGAGACTGAATTTGAGATGAGAGCGAAAAATCAAGTCGGGAAATGATCTCGACTTGACATAAACTCGAAAAAACGCAAATTATTTTTGTCCAAGTGAGCTTAAAACAGTGGAGTTTCCGCGCCCCTTCTGCGATGCGGAGTGGACGTGGAGCCACACTTAAGAATTTTTTGAAAATTTATGAAAAGTCAAAAATTCGCGAAAGAGTGCTAAAAAGCACTAGTACGCGTCGCGCACTAGTGTGCGAGAGGAGAAATTTCATTTTTTTTGGAAAAGGGCAAATTCGACTTTTTTCATACCCCATATCCTAAGTTAAGTCAGTTTTAAGTCGAATTAAGTCCTAAAACGTTTTCTTTCACGCGTTCATTCGTTCAAAACCCTTCCAAGAAACATTCAAGCGTAAAGAAAATCAAGAATTCTCTCTAACTTTTCAAGAAATTCCTTTCAAGGTATGTAACAACACATAAAAAACCAATTTATTTTGGAAAATACTTTAGAAAGCATGTGATACTTTCCATCCAACAATTTTCAAGCCTTAGTTAAAATTGAATTTATGTAAATCCTGTAAAGTTTAGTAAAATTTCTTACGTATGTTTAGATTCTTGATTAAAAAAATGATGGTTCTTGATCCTTTGATGATTATCTAGCATATTGACTTCAAAATTTAAAGCTATACATGATTTCTTGTGAGGTTTATATGGGTCTTATGAATACCATAAAGTTATGGTCAAGATCAGTTAAAGAACTCTTTTCTTGGATCATTCTTGCATTTTAGCTGAGAAAACTATATGTTAAAGAGTATTTAAGAAGATAATAGATTTCAGTCAAGTAGAAAATTTCAGTAAAGAAGCTAAGAAAAGTTAAAGTTGGGCTAAGTCCCCGATAGATAAGATTTCAAGAAAAATTCATTCTTTAAAGGTTATGAGCTATATAAGAACATTTTGGGAGTAGTATTGAGCACCAATTTGGGTGAGAGTAGAATAAATTACTCACGCTCATAAACTATGTACGCAGCATATGATAAGATTGTACTACAGTACCTTTCTCATTAGCCACTGAGATGGCCCAGTTTGGGATGGATCTACTACCCTAGTTATTCGTCCCCTACCCCGGTAAAGTATGGGATGGCTCTGGCAGCGTGGGCAAGACGTTGTATCACCACGAAGCTCATAGTGATGGTTGTCGATTAGAGAAACTCCCCAAGCTAAGAAACTAAGTTTTACTTATCAATTTTCAGCATGTTACTTTCAGCATACCAACCTTTATAATTATGGATATTTAATTGTGATTATGTTTATGTCTTTTGAGAAACATTATGATATACTGTTTAAATGTTTTGGCCATCTTACATATCGTACATATCATGTACTGACGTCCTTAGGACCTGCATCATTTTATGATGCAGACACAAGTGACCGAGTTCCTCAATAACCGCTCCGTTGAGAACTTGATAACTTCCAGACAGTGGTGAGGTCTCTTTTCGGCCCGAGGGTCTTTGGTTCATGTTATGTTATTTTAGTTTTATTTCAGTTCTATTTCAGTTCTGGCTACTTGGGGCCTGTCTCAGTAATCTTTTCAGACAGATTTAGTAGAAGTTCCATAGACCATGTGTTTAGCATTTCAGTTTTCAGTTTATTCAGATATTGCTTAAGAAGCTTTTCATTCAGTTATGAAGATAATTTTAGATCATCTTATTGCTTTGATGGCTTTTCCCACTATTATTAAGTCTTCCACTGAGTAGTTAGCCAGGCCAAGTGGTTCGCTTGGGACCAAAAATGATTTTCGAGTGCCAGCCACGTCAGGGTGTAGGCTCGGGGCGTGACAAACTTGGTATCAGAGCACAGAGTTCAAGAGTCCTAGGGAGTCTATTAAATCGTGTCTAGTAGAGTCTGTATTATGGGTGTGAAGCGCGCCACATCTATAATAATGCTACCTCACAGAGCTAACAGACCAGTAAGGCATAGAGGATGTCCAGCCAGGAGGAACGCAAACTAGCCTGGCCGAATCCCGGAGGAACCTAGAGGCCCAGACGTGCCTGTGGAGTAGCCACAATAAGCTGACATATCTAATGCTGAGCTTCACCGTGCCATTCAAACTTTGGCTTAGGCATTCGCTACTCAGGAAGGTTGCCAGGGAAATAGCAGGAATGATGGGGTTGATACCACCAGAGTTAGAGAGTTTCTGAGAATAAACCCACCAGAGTTCACGGGGTCTGATGTGAAGAAGAATCTTGAGAATTTTATTGAGGAGCTTCAGAAGGTGTTTCAGGTGATGCATATAGCTGATGCTGAGCGGGTTAAGTTGGTTGCCTATCAGCTTAATGGGGTAGCTAGACTTTGGTTCGATCAGTGGAAAAGGAGTAAGGCAGAGAGGGCGCTAGCAATTATTTGGGCAGTGTTTGAGGAGGCCTTCTTTGGATAGTACTTTCCCAGAGAGATGAGGCAGTCTAAGGTGAGAGAATTCCTGAACTTGAAGTAGGAGAATATGAGTGTACGGGAGTACAGCCTCAAGTTTACTCAGCTGTCCCATTACGCTCCAGCTATGGTGGCAGATATGCTTGCTAGGATGGATCTCTTCATGTCCGGGCTCTCTCGAATAACAAAGAGAGAGGGCAGGAATGCGATGTTGATCGGAGATATGGACATATCTCGTATAATGATGTATGTGCAGCAGGTGGAGGAGGAGAAGATGCGTGATAGGGAGGACTTCAGGAGCAAGAGGGCCAAGACATCAGGCCAGGAGTCAGGCAACAAAGGGACTGGAGGTGGGGGTCACTCATCTTTCCAGCCTAAGACAACTGGACCAATACCTTCATCCGCTAGTGCACCTGCACCGAGGGTCAGGAATGAGCAGGGATCATAGCACCGCAGGTTTTCAGGCAGCCAGTCACAGGGTAGCATAGCTCAAGGACCAAACCGCTATCTTACTTGTGGTAAGTATGGTAGGTCTCATCCCGGAGAGTGCCTTGTGGGCACGAATGGTTGCTTCAAGTATGGTCAGGTGGGGCATTTCTTGAAGGATTGTCCTATGGGGAAGTAAAATATGAGAGATACCAGATCATAAATAGTTTTTTCAGCACTACAGGGTAAGCCACCTCACAGGGGCACTATGGTAGGGACAAGCGAGGGCACAAATCGCTTGTATGTCATAGGTACCAGACAGGAGCAAGAGAAGTCACCAGCTGTGGTTAAGGGTATGTTCAAAATCTTTACTCATGATGTTTATGCATTATTAGACCTAGGAGCCACATTGTCTTTTGTAACCCCATATGTAGCTATGAAGTTTGGGGTCAACCCAGAGTATCTTCTTGAGCCTTTCAGTGTTTCTACTCCTACTGGAGAGTCTATTTTAGCCCGGAGAGTCTATTCCTTTATCAAGGGTTCGACCAATTGATATGTTTCCACAAATACATGCGGTAGAAAAATTACGTCAATGGTTGTCTAGTCTCTATTTATCATAAGATTATTGTAGCTGATTTGGTGGAGTTAGATATGGTACAGTTTGATGTCATCCTAGGCATAGATTGGCTTCATGCTGGGTATGCCTCCATAGATTGCAAAATCAGAGTAGTCAAGTTTCAGTTTTCCAACGAACCAGTCTTAAAGTGGAGGGGTAACTCAGTTTTCTCAAAGAGTCAGTTTGTCTCATATCTCAAAGCTAGAAAGTTAATCTCTATAGGGTATATATATCACCTAGTCAGAGTTCAGGATTCTCGTGCCGAGGCACCATCTCTTTAGTTTATTCCTATTGTGAATGAGTTCCCAGAAGTTATTCTTGAGGATCTTCCCAGAGTCCCTCCTGATAGAGAGATAGACTTTGGGATAGACACTCTTCCATATATTCAGCCCATATCCACCCCCCATACCGTATGGCTCCTTCGGAGCTAAAAGAGTTAAAGTTGAAGCTGAAAGATATCTTAGATAAGGGTTTCATTAGACCCAGCGTCTCACCTTGGGGTGCTCTAGTTCTTTTCGTGCGTAAAAAGGACAGTTCTTTTCGGATGTGTATAGATTACCGTCAGTTGAACAAGATCACCATTAAGAGCAAGTATCCTCTTCCCAGAATTGATGACTTATTTAATTTACGAAAATTTATCGAAAAGTGGAAAATTCACGAAAGAGTGCTAAAAAGCACTAGTGCACATCGCGCACTAGTGTACGGGAGGAGAGATTTCATTTTTTTTGGAAAAAGGCAAATCTGACTTTTTCCACACCCCATATCCTAAGTTAAGTTAGTTTTAAGTCGAATTAAGTCCTAAAATATTTTTTTCACGCGTTCATTCGTTCAAAACCCTTCCAAGAAACATTAAAGCATAAAGAAAATCAATAATTCTCTCCAACTTTTCAAGAAATTTCTTTCAAGGTATGTAAGGCCACATAAAAAACTAATTTATTTTGAGAAATACTTTAGAAAGCATGTGATACTTTTCATCCAACAAGTTTCAAGCTATAATTGAAATTGAATTTACGTAAATTCTGTAAAGTTTAGTAAATTTTTTTACGTATGTTTACATTCTTGATAAAAAATGATGGTTCTTGATTCTTTGATGATTATATAGCGTATTGACTTCAAAATTTAAAGCTATACATGATTTCTTGTGAGTTTTATATCGGTCTTATGAATACCCATAAAGTTATAGTCAATATCAGTTAAAGAACTCTTTTCTTGAATCATTCTTGCACTTTAGCTGAGAAAACTATATGTTAAAGAGTATTTAAGAAGATAATAGATTTTAGTTAAGTAGAAGATTTCAATGAAAAAGCTAAGAAAAGTTAAAGTCGGGGTAAATCCCCGAAAGATAAGATTTCAAGAATTCGTTCTTTAAAGGTTATGAGCTATATAAGAACATTTTGGGAGTAGTATTGAGGACCAATTTGGGTAAGAGTAGAATAAATTACTCATGCTCATAAACTATGTAGTCAACATAGGATAGGATTGCACTACAATACCTTCCTCATTAGCCACTGAGATGACCCAGTTTGGGATGGATCCACTCCCCTAGTTATTCATTCCTTACCTCTTTGAAAGCAACTATGTATGACAGTATATGTACCCAGTTTGGGATGGATCCACTCCCCTAGTTATTCGTCCCCTGCCCCGACAAAATACGGGACGGCTGTAGCAGCGTGAGCAAGACGCTGTATCACCACAAAGCTCATAGTAGTGGTTGTCGGCTAGAGAAACTCCCCAAGCTAAGAAACTAAGATTTACTTATCAGTTTTCAGCATGTTACTTTCAACATACCAGCCTTTATGATTATGGATATTTAATTGTGATTATGTTTATGTCTTTTGAGAAACATTATGATATACTGTTTAAATGTTTTGGCCACATACTATACATATCACGTACTGACGTCCTTAGGACCTGCATCATTTTATGATGCAGACGCAGGTGACCGAGTTCCTCAGCAGCCGCTCCTTTGAGAACTTGATAACTTCCAGACATTGGTGAGGTCTCTTTTCCTCCCGAGGCTCTTTGGTTCATGTTATGTTATTTTAGTTTTATTTCAGTTCTGGCTACTTGGGGCCTGTCTTGGTAGTCTTTTTAGACAGATTTAGTAGAGGTTCCATAGACCATGTGTTTAGTATTTCAGTTTTCAATTTATTCAGATATTGCTTAAGAAACTTTTCATTCAGTTATGCAGACAATTTTAGATCATCTTATTGATTTGATGGCTTTTCCCACTATTATTAAGTCTTCCACTGAGTAGTTAGCTAGACCAAGTGGTTTATTTGGGACCAGAAATGGTTTTCGAATGTTGGCAATGTCTAGGGTGTAGGTTCGGGGCGTGACAACAACGATTATAACGAGGATGAATCAAATGTTATCATATAGTGATCGACTTTTTTAGACGTTTGCAAGTGAAATGACAGTCCATTTTGACATGAAAAATCTTGTGTCGGACTTAATATCTGAGAAGAAAATCACTTCGGTGCCTAAATAAAATTTTACGTGGACTGATTATGTGATTTTTTCGTCCACATAATATGCGTGGTGTTATTTTTATTAGAGAGAGGGTACCTTTTTTTGTAAAATTTTGAGGGAGGGATATTTTTGAACCAAAATCTAACCAAGTGTATTTTTGCTCCATTTCTAATAGTTCGAGAGTATTTTAAACCTTTTTTATTTTCATCAGAGAGAAGGGTATTTTTTAGCCAAAAAATTAATCGAGGGGTATTTTTGAGTCAAAAATTTATTTGATGGGTATTTTTGAGCCAAAACATAACGGAGGGGTATATTTGCTCTATTTCAAATAGTTCAGGGGTATTTTGACACTTTTTCGATAATATTATAAAAAATAATTGATTTATATTATTTTAATTAGTATTTTCTAAATAAATTGATAATGAAAACTAAAAGTACAAATTCCTATGAACATCATGAAAAGATTAATATTATAAATATAGGGTCATAAAATTATTAAAACATTAGACACAAAGATAAACTATCTAGTATAACTTAAAAAATAGCTTATAATATAAACTATCAAGTCAATATTCCTATAACAAATTAACTTGAAAATATAACGTAAGTTGTAAATTCAAAATAAAAGATTTTAATATGATACTCTTATGTCAAATTTCAACATAATGTAAATAAATATGATTTTTTAAAAAAAAATTAAAAAAAAAAACCTTATCCTATAACCCTATTCGATAATGAATTCTACATTAATTTAAAAATTATAATATCAACAAAATTATGCTAATGAAAAAGATAAACATAAAATAAATATTACAATAATACATGAAATCACATGAAGTAAATGTTGAAAATGAGAAAAAAATAAAATAAAATATAAATAGTATGAAATTAAAAAAAAATTTAGAAAATATTAGAAATAATAAAAATAAAAAAAATTTAAATAGAACAAATAAAAAAGAAATTTAAACAAAAAATAGTAATAAGAAAGAAATTAATAAGTAATCAGCTTGTAATTATACCATGTAATTACTAGCAATTCACAGCCTTCCCTATGAATTGAAGAGTATAATTACTCTCTGTCAATTATATGCAATTACTAGCTGACCAAATAATTACAAAACGACCAAGCAGGCCAAATAATGTATTACAACAAATTACATCAAATCTAATTACTAAGATGATTTTCCAAGCAAATCCTTAGTTTTAATATTTTATTTTTAGTAGTACTATTAAAGAGAGAAAATAAGAAAAATGATCTCTCATATTTGGTGAAGGTTTAAAGTTGGCCATTAAAAAAAATAAAATCTTTGGTAATATGAGTTGGTTAAAAGTGAATATTCTTTGTCTCAATTATGTATTTTATAAAAATAATATTTGTATGTAATTTGATGGAAATGTGTGTGTGTACATATATAGCGAGATCTCATATTTTGAGGTGTGCCATTGTAGATCTTGCTACTTTTGTGATTCATTTGGTTATCTGAGATGAAATCGTTATATGAAATTATATGAGATAAAGTTGAAGACCCTATTAAGATTAAATTGTTTTAATAATTTTTAAGTTAAAATAATATTTAAGCACTTTGTTAGTATTTAGATAAAATTAAAAAGTGCTTTTAAGCACTAGTTTTAAAATTAAACCAGTAAAAATAAGTCAATAGTTATAAGTCAGAAATCTATAACTTTTGACTTATAGCCAAAAGCAATAAGCCTATCCAAATGGGCTTGAAGTTTTGTTTGGACATGCAATTTAGATTTTAGATTATATTTTCTTGTTCATAAACATAAAATCCTCATAAGTTGTAAAAACTATTAAAATTGACTCAATTCTTTATACAATCTTATGATATAAGTAAAGGTTTATAACAAAATTACAATACACTATCACAAAGATTCTTACAAAAAATGTAATATTTATTGATTAAACTTTAGTTCAATAAAAAAGTAACATTGAATTTGAGTTCTCGTATGCTACTCTTCAATAAAATTGAACATGGTCAATATCATTATTTACTATATTATCATATTTCACATTTTGTGAATATTTCGTCACTTCTTTGGTAATCTTGTAAAAAAATATTTTTTGTTTTACAAATTATACCTCGTGGATCAATTTTGTATTTGAAAATATGAAATAATTAAATGAAATTTTCACATTGAGATTTTTGAAGAATTTGGGACTTCATGTCATGACCCAAAGCTAAGATCATGATGACATACATCCCAAAATCTATCTTGATGTATAAGTCAAAGAGTAAATCACATACGAGACTCCCAACAGGGAAAGTCAGGCCACAATTGAAAAGAAAAGAAATACAAAGATGGATATTGCCAAAACTTGGTATCATAAATATAAAGAACATCTAATATAATCCTTGAAAAGGTAAGTACAACATAAGTCTTTGAATAATAGTAAAGACTGACATAGCATATGAAACTAATTATAATATGGAACACAGGATCTCACCACCAATCTGAATAAGCTATTCGGTAGAGGTGATCAACCGCTATTAGGAACTAGAACCTGCATAAAAAATGACACAAAAGTAAGAGTGAATACAATCCATATGTACTTAATAAGTTTGACAACTTATGAAATAAACTAACAAATGTTTTCACCTGCATATAAAAAAGTTCACTCCAACATCGGAGCCGTTAATTAATATAGAATGGTTGAATGAAGTAAGCACATTAGATCAACGTAATATCAACAGTCAGATACTCAAAGATCAATTTTATATAATGTAATGAGATGAAACGATCACTTATGTGGTGGTACAATGGGATCAAGATTGTCGCACAGTCCATTTTATATAACTATCGAGTTAAGTCTACTAGACAAGAACCTATAGGAGATTCGCAGTACATCTATCAAATCACAATCTCAATATCCCATTCTCTTGCCACCTAGCTCATGGTTATGAGTTTTAAAAGGTGTCTTATTTTCTTTCTGAAAAAGAATTCCTACGTTTCTAAACTTGCTAAGATCAATGATACAATGAATGAGAATAAATGTATCACAACACATACACATGGAGGTCATGATCATCTCGATATGTATAAAAAGGTTTAAAATCCTCAAAAATCAATCAAAACATGATATCACCCTCATATGTAAACAATGAAAAAGAGTTCATTTGAAATGAGTGAACATCATTTGGAAAACATTTTATTTCTCAAAGTGTACTATAACCCACAACTAAATCCCTCTATCGGTATTACAAGCCAAATGGTATTACGAGCTACTATCACAGGCAACTCGTGGAATATATGCTCACAAAATAACTAAAGTAACAAATAAGGCCCCAACACGGGGCTATACAGTATAATCAACAATCTCCAAATTGTGATACGGTCCCATCTCAAAGCTTATGATATAAGAACATTAATCCGATCACACTCTCAAAGAAGGATAGTCAAACCTATCTCGAATGTCGAAATCATACTCAAATACATCGTCATAGCTTTAACATCAAATACCAACTTTAAAATGATTTCCGACTATCAAGAATGAAAAGAATTTGTTAAAAAGAGTTCATTAATACACATATTGCAAGGTTTAAGATTCCAGGTCAAAATCGTCCAATAATCACTTCAAAATCAACAAGAGTAAAGCTGAAATTTTATTTGAAAATCAAGTTATCCAAGTCAAGAGGTGTCCGTGGTTGAAAATTCATCAACGTCAAGTAGAAATCAAGTTTGAAATCATGAAATTACTAATTTTAACATTTGAAAGAAAAATCCAAAAACCCATAGTGAAATCTTGAGTTTCTGAAATATTTTTGAAACATAAAAATTGATAGAAAAATAATTTAAAATTGATGAGGAAACTTACTCCATAGATTCTCTCCAAGAAATGCTTAAATAATTACCTCCCCAAAGCTCCAAATATTTAAAATTGGTATAAAATGTGAAAAATAGGCAAAATTTTTGAAGTTGACACTATTCATATATGATTTATCTTTTGCTCTCACTGGCTATTTATTTTCACAATTGATAAGAACCAGAAAAATATTCATTGTGAATGTTGAGGCATCATCCACGATCAAGAAGAACAAAAATAGGCAACATCACAATCGTGGAAAGACCCTCCGTGATAGCGACAAAACCCTTTGTGATTGCAGGGAATAAGGTGATGGTGCATCACGAATACGAGCCTCAAAGATGCAAACGTGAAGAGGTAGGGTATTTGTACTAGTAATCAACAAAATCCCAAACTCAAAATCTATGAATGAACCCTTAAAATTTGTTCAAAACCCCGCACACATAAACTGTATATGCTATCCTATTAAATTTAACATTTCTGACTCAATGGAATCATCGAAACTCAAATCAAGGTCTCCTTGATCTAAAATTTGATTAGTCATAACTAATTTGAGCTTAAGGTTTAAAAAGATCAAAATACCCTTAGAACTCTCGAAAAATATACTAAAGCCCTTCGTACGCCTAAATCACCTTCTAAATTCAATAAAATCATTAGAAATCTACTTGAAGCATCTAAACTCAAAATGATAACCAAAGTCAAACCTTAATTCAATTTAACTCAAACTTCCACCTTATGACCTCAATTCCATAAAACAACTCCAAACCTGAAAACGATGACGCCTCTAGACCAATTTCCACATTTTAAAGCTGATGATATTTTGAGGCTCGTAGCTCTAATTGTTACCAAAAATTACTCAAGCCTTTAAAACTAAAAAGCTCTCAAATTCATTAACTTTTCAACAAATTCACAAAATCAATCACATAAAATAACTAAGTATAAGTCGAAGCAACTATAAATAGTAATTTTTTTTAAAAAAAAACTAAAAAATGACCTTCGCTCAAGATTATTATATCATCCAACATTAAAAATCATGTTTATCTTCGAAAATAAAGTAAAAAAGCATACCTGAAGTCTAAAAAATAAAGGGATACCGAGCACACATGTCAGACTCAGTCTCCCAAGTTGCCTTTTCAATTGGTCAATATCGTCGCTAAAACTTTACTGAAGTGATCTCCTTGGTCCCAAGCTTTCGTACCTATCTGTCTATAATAGCTATCGACTCTTTCTCATAGGTCAAATCCATGCCAAAATCCACTGAGTTGAAAGAAATCACATAGGATTCGTTGAATATATATTGGTGAAGCATGGAAACATGAAACACAGGTGTATACTTAGTAAACTAGGCAACAAGGCCAACTCGTAAGCTACCTCTCCTGCCCTTCTCAAAATCTCAAATGGGCCAATGAACCTTGGGTTGAACTTGCCTTCTTCCTAAACTTCATCACATCCTTCACAAGCAATATCTTCAACCACGCACGATCACCCTCCATAAACTCTAAAGGCCGGACTCTCCTATTGGAATAACTCTTCTGCAACTATAGACTGCCAATAATCAACTTTGAACCAAACGCACCTACTCCATAACATCCTTAAGCTAATCAGTATCCAAAGCATCTACTACAACCAAGTCAAACCAACCAATGAGTGATCATCTCCGATCACACAACGTTTCTAAAAGAGATATTAAAAATGCTAGAATGATAACTGTTGTTGTAGGCAAACTCTGCTAAAGGCAAGTGTTGACCCTATCGGGCACCAAAAAATCAATCACACACATCTAAAGTATGTCCTCTAGCACCTGAATTATTTGCTCGAACTGGCTATTAGTCTGAGGTTGAAATGCTAAACTCATACATAAGTGAGAAGTGAACAATGACCCCTGATTTGAGATAATAAAAATAGATATTCCATGCAATCAATCAATCAATCTAATATATGTTAAATCCTAGCCGAATGATTTGCATTGTAGGTAGTCTTCACCAGAGTGAAATGAGCTAGCTTGGTCAACTAATCCACTATCACCCAAATAGAGTCATACTTACCTAATGCCAAGGGTAATTTAGTCATAAATTCGTAGTAATGTGCTTCCACTTTTACTCGAGAATAGGCACCATCGTCATTGGACTCATCAACCTCTGGTGCTCTTACTTCACTTGTAAACATAGCCATAAATTCCATGATGTCCATCTTCATACCAACCGCCAATAGTGTTGTTTCAAGTCGTAAAACATCTTTGCCGCTTTCGCACGGATAGAATACTTTGCACGACGAGCATCTTATAATATCATATGCACCCAATCACTGACTTTAGACACACAAATATGATCATTAATCCACAAAATTTCCTCAAGATCAAAAGAAGTTGACATGGCCTCCCCTTTAAACACTTTGTCCTGAATCATCATTAAATTTGTCATTATCAAAATAGTGGAAATAGATCTAATCTATTAGAGTGGACCTAGCTTTAATGAAGGCCAAAACACTGCGAGGTGGTGAAATATCAAGTCGAACCAACTGTCTAGCCAATGGATAAACCTCCAATGCCAAAGGTCTCTCCTTTTCCTTAAGAAAAGCAAGCTACCCATAGTAGATACTTTTCGACTCGAAGAATTTACCGCCATATTAGCCTTTTTTTAATGATAAAGAATGGTGATGTCATAATCATTCAAAAGTTCCAACCACATACACTACTTCATGTTCAAATTTGGCTAAGAAAAGACATATTTGAGGCTATGATGATAAGTGAAGATCTTATAATGCACACTATAGAGATAATGCCTCCACAACTTCAAGAAAAAGACCACCACCGCTAGTTCACATTTTAAGTAGGGTAGTTCTTCTTGTGCACCTTCAGTTGTCAGGAAGCTTAGGCTATGACTCTTTCCTTCGACATCAACATATCACCCAGACCTTTACCTAAATAACAACTGTGACACCCTTGCTAAGTAATGCTAGTATAGGTACCAAAGTCATTAACTTTTTGCGCTTTTGAAAGCTCATCTTACACTAATATGTCAACTAAAATGCCATAATATTTTGATAAGCCTAGTTAATAGACTAGTGATAAAGGAGAAAACCTGAACAAATCAGCGATAATAACCCACTAGCCTAGTCAAACTCCAAATCTCAGTAATTGAAGTGGGCCTCACCTAATTACGAATTGCTACAACTTTGGTTGGATCAACTATAATATCATCATTGGTCACCATATGACCCAAGAAAGCCACAAACTCAAGACAAGATTCACACTTAGAGAATTTGGAATATAACTTCTCCTCTCTTAATCTCTGAAGCACGACCCTTAAGTGAAAAACATGGTCAACTTCATTCTTGGAATAGATGTAACACCCCCTAAAATATCCTAACTTAAAAGGTAAAAAAATCTAGGAAATCAACTTTGAGTCTGCTGAAAACTGAGACACACGAGCCCAATCTATGGCCCATAAATGGGTCTACAAACCATATGTTAGGTCTCATAGATCTTGTCTCCAGGAGTTGAACCAAGCCCAAAACACGAGCCAACCCACAAGCTATTGAACAGGCCTCATAGAGTCTAGACCTTGACTTGTAGGGCCAAGTCTGTCAACTATCCACAAAAAAGGGTCTACGACCCGTCAAGGTAGATTTCACAGTTTGATCCTCAAAAATCATAGTCTCTGAATCTCATATATGACCATAAAGGATGGACCCATAAATGGGTCTGTGACTTGTAAAAGGTGATCGTGGATCCAAGTTTCAAAAGTCTAGCTCATGTCTAGTTCCACGAATGGGTTATATGACTCGTAAATGGGTCTATAAAATGTAGATGCCTAGTCATAACCAACCTTAAAAAGCCTCAACTTCTATGAGAGGCCCTTTTATGACTCATAGATTGGACCACGACCATCCATGAGGTCTCGTTGTTTAGTTTGTCAATTTTAATAAGGGTTATTTTTGTCTTTGTCACGACCCAACCGATGGGCCATGACTAGTACCCGATCGAGGCACTCAAACACCACCGCTAACCCAGACTCTAGTTATGAAATGAGCTTATGTATATGATTATTCTGATGGGCCATGACTAGTACCCGATCGAGGCACTCAAACACCACCACTAACCCAAAATCTAATTATGCTAACTAAATCATTTCCAGAAATTTCGGCAGAGTTTACTCTATTTTACTGACTACCCACCTGCATACAGAAATGTCCCAGCAACAGTACAAACATATATACATACATACAAGCTGGGCCGGCAAGGACACCACTGTAGTTAAACCGCCCAACATACATCATATGCACATAGAATAATACAAACTACCAGAATCCCATACTCACAGGTATCCACAGACCTCTATACAAACCAACAGAATCAAAAGACGGGACAGGGCCCCGCCGTACCCACAAAAGTGCATAATACAAAATGAGGAAGTAGCAAATATACCAACTAGTTGCTCCGAAGCAAAGGAGCTCTTCAGAAAGTAGACAAGGATCCTAAGCTGGTGGCCCGCTACTCTGCGCGTCTGTACCTGCGGGCATGAAACGCAGCCCCCGAAGCAAAAGGGGTCAGTACGAAATACGTACCAAATATGTAAAACAAAAAGCACAAATATAGATAAGAACGATAGACCATCAGAGAGGAATGTTCATGTCCAAGAATAATGTGTTATTTAACTTAAGTTCTTTTAGAAGTGTCAAAGTTCAAGAAAGAGATCTCACAAACTAGTATAAAATTGTATAATAGCTTTTAAGGCAATTCGGGTTTTATGCCAAAATTACGGGTAGTTATCTTTTGCAAAGTGTTAGGAAAATGTATTGTTTCAACTTATCATATTTTTACCAACCTACAAGACTTTAATGTTTCAAGGCTTACCAAATTTCCTTTAATCTTACAAACATACTAAGTCTTAGTGACGTAGGAATATAAAAGTAAAACGGATCACCATAGGAATAGGATTTCTCAAACTTTAGTTACAAAGTCACATACTTCCTCAAACTTGTATATTTCAGGAATGCAAGACTTGAACTGATTCATATTTACAAGGGTGTATCAAGGAAGAAATATAGATCTAATTCACAATTGGAATTCAAGTAGAGTTCGTTTCAAGGTTCATGTTTAACAATAACAAGCCGAAGTATCAAATGCTTTACATACCTCTCTTTCTTTGTCCAACTATCCCTAATGTCAAGCTAACCCGATATACTCTTCCGGTCGTCTAATATCTACAATAATCACCATAGCGTTCAAAATTAGTCAAAACCATTTACGGCCTTAAATTCCAAGTTAGCCCTAATTTTACAAAAATTTTGCCAGCATTTCCCCTTAAAATAGATCCCCCGAGAATCCATCTCGGCCCCAATTCATCATCAACAACAACAACAACAATATAAGCCTTTCTAAGATCGTAACCTCACTAAATTTTCTAACGCACTTCATTTTCTTGTCAAAACTGAAAAATAGGGGAGCATATCAAGTTTATACATACTTACCACATTCAAATACTCCTACACACTCCAAGAACCAATTTACATCATTCAAATGTCAAACGAAACCTTATAACATCAAAATGCAACATTTCATCACCTATAGACATCCAAGTTTAACCCACACCCCAAAAGTATATACAAACAATTTCCAATACTTCTTTCATCCCAAAAAAGTCATTTGTATCTCAATTAAACACAATATAAGATTTGAGAACAAAACAACCTCATAACGCATAACCCCCAATTCGAACTCCCCCTTCAACACTCACAATTAACTTAAACAAGCAATCCCTCATAGTTTTCTTGCAATATAACATACACCAACAACCATACAAGCTTTAAATTAACTCAAACCAAAAGAAAAATCAACATATCTTGTCAACCCCTTAAGAGCTTCAAATCATCAATACCGAATTTTAAAGTTTTTCTTGGAAAAACCAACGCTTCCACGCTACTTAAGGGACCCCATATACTAGGCTTGTAGCATCAAAATAGTTGAATGATCGAAAAAACACAAATCCCTCTTTTTTACTGTACTAACCCGAGAGGGTTGCTAGAGTTGTATAAAATGGAGCTTTTTTTTTTCTAAGTGTTGAAGCTTGGAAATGAGAAGACTTCTTCCATACA
>DF359715.1:0-20355 GCA_000787875.1 Solanum virginianum
ATCCTCCCAAAAGAGCCTTTTGACTTCCCCATCTAGGCCTACTTGGAGCGTATAAGCACTAACTACATTCACTATATGTCTACCAACTACGAGTTTAATAAACATCATCGTATCATTAACCCTCCTAACCTCAACCCCATACTCCCTAAGATTCTCGTCTACTAGGATTCCTACACCATTTCTATCCCTAGAACCACCCGAATACCACAGCTTAAACCCGTCCACGTCCTGTGCTTTGGGTCTACCCTTCTAGTCTCCTGGACACACGTTATATTAATATGCCTTCTTTTAAAATATTTTACTAATTCTGTGGACTTCCCTGTTAGTGACCCTATATTCCATGGTGCTATCCTTAACTTAAATAAGCCTATGACCCTCTTGTCACCTCGACCCCGACCTCGAACGACGCCATGACCCTAGTCCACCATTATCTCCTGACGCCACTAGACTAGAAACTGATAAACTCTACAAACAAGAACCCACTACAGTACTATGCACAATAATAAACAAGACCCTGACAAATACAGTAACATGCAACGATAGGGCAACAATATGCTAAGTAAATTTCTAACAAATAATATGCTAAGTAATGTGAATACTAATATACAACAGTATACATCAATACATCACAATATAAAATAATATATAGCAATAATATACAGTAATATACAACAATATACAGCAATAATATATAACAATATATAACAGTACACAGAAACATACAACAATATATAACACACTATCCAACAATATACAGCTATCAACAGACAGTCAAGAACAGTCACAATAGGCATCCAAGAGCAATCAATATTCCATTCAAGACAACAATCAAGAACAGTAAATATTGGCATCCAAGAGCCGTCAGTATCTTTAAGACCAAAAATTAAAATATTTTATATAATTTATATATCTTTAATTTAAATCACATGATTCAATTATTTTTTACTTTATTAAACTTTCAGTCAAACAAAAAATTTTAAAAAAATCTATTTTGGATCATACAAATTTATATTGATCTAATCCCATGTTAATGTTTTAGGCAAGTAAATATAAATTCAAATTAGATATTTAATAAAGAAAATTTTACCCTGCTTATAAAAGGTAGCAAACACATTTGACTAACTCAGTCTTTAGCCTCCTTTTTACATAGGATACAAAGATGAAACCTAAGACAAATCTTTCTATACTTCCCTTAGAAATAATTGTCCAAATATTCTTATAGCTTCCTGTTATGTCATTGATGCGTTTTAGGTGTATCTCGAAATTTTTTAATACCCTTGTGTTGGATGCAGATTTCATTTATGTTCATCACCAACGCTCTATGATTCGCAATGGTGGAACAAAATTCCTTATGACGGACATCAAAGATTTATATGAGATAGAACTTAACAAAGATGGAAAAACCTCTAGATGGAAATTTAATTGTCATGGTCAATACTTCAATGGACTATGTGTTAATGGTGTGTATTGCATTTGGAATGACTTCAATGAGTTTGTTAGAATTTTCAATCCCAGTAGAAGAAAAATAATACTACTTCCTAGTCGTCGAAAAAACCTTTCTCAGTCATTTAACTCTTTATATAACTATTCACTAGGTTATGAACCGGTAGAAAAGAAGTATAAAGTTTTAATGCATGCTGCGAATTCACATAGGCGTATACGAAATTTTATTTTCACTTTAAGTGTGGATAAATCATGGAGAAAAGCTAAAAGCACTATTGATTTTTTTTCCTAATACAAAAAGTTGTTCTATTAGTGGAGTTATCTATATTTTGGACTATTCAACTAAATCAATAGTTGTATTTGATTTAAGAGCTGAAAATTTCAGAATTATTGGATTGGGCAATGAGATACGTGACAATATATTGAATTATGGTTTAATAGAAGTGAAGGGCAAAGTGGCATTGTTAGATCGTTGTGAATGTTTCTCTGGTCGAAATGATTTATGAATTTTGAAAAATATTGAAAAAGAAGAATGGAAGGGTCATGGCATTCACGTTCCTTTGCAGTGGAAAAATCATGTGAAAGATATACCAAAACCACTAAATTGTTCTTCTGCAGGATTCTGTAATTCTAGAGCTGGTGAAATTATATTTACTGCGTTGAGAAATGATGATAGTTTAGATTATTATTTTTATGATGTTAAAAAAAAATAATTGGAGGCATTTAAAAATTCGTGGAATTTCAACCATGAGTGAACTTTATGGCATTAATATTTATGTAGAAAGCCTCTGCTTATGCTAAAATAAAAATATTACAATACTTATTACAATGTTTGAACTTGTGGGCTTCTTATTTTTTTTGCTTTGATTTGCTTGTTATTTAATTATATAAAGTTAAATGCTTTTTATGGTGTTTAGTTTTCAGTAATTTTACAATCCTTAAAAAAAAAATTAATAGACAATTTCCTAAACATAAATAACTATCCGTGGAATTAACTAAATTATTAAATTATAACATTATTATTTTATTATGTTTGAAATTGAATATCTTGCAAATAATAATTATTCCCATACTTTAGAAATATTACAAAATATTTTTCTTTTTTTTATATTAGGCGTAACGTATATTAATGTATGTGATAAAGAAAGAGCACAAGAAATTCTTCTGGAATTGTAATATTTTCATTTTTTTTTCCATTTTTTTAAAAAAAAAGTTCAAATTTTAATTGGCTATAGTGTTTAATGTGACATAAGTCAAATTAGAGAGAAGAACGCTTTTTCTTTTTGTTGTTGTTTAGTATATTTTGAGGAAAAAAATAATAATTGAGTGATTGTACAATCTTACTCGAGTGATGCACGTGTCGAAAAACTAGTAATATTTGAAATATGTGAGCTGGCAAATCTTTATAGAGAGCCAAGACTTGTGTTTATCTATCTATACTATACTATATTAAAAATGTTAAGACCCATTGAAATATTATTTGAACTTTTTGCCTTTCATTAAAATACTATGTTTTAGACAAAAATCATCTTTTCACTATTTTTCTTAATTTATTATTTTATCTTTTATTTACATAGTTTCGAGATTCATTTTTGAATTAGAATTTCTTTATATTTAGAATTCACTCTTGATTTAGGACCATTCTTGTAACACCCCGTGAAATTATCAAGATACCTCTAGAATGAAATCGTGAGCATAACGCGTCTTTCCAAGCTCCAATGAAAAATCTAAGAGCGGATTTACGATCAGCACGAAAAATTGAGTGGGGAAATGGTCTCAGCCTGACTTTACAACGACCGAGTTAAAGGATAATTTTTCATAATTAAACTCAAAAATAGTGTTGATGCGCGCCCAAGGCGCGACGTGCCTAGGACGCTAACTAACACTTATACTTTTAAAAAAAAATTTCTACAGGGTTGAAAAATCGATCAGAAAGTGATTTACGAAAAATTACACATAAAACGTATTTGACAAATTCAATTTATGTGTATTTTCATAGAAAAACACTTCTAATGCATTTTTAAGTTTTCAGTCAAAAATTACATAGGTGCGCGCCCAATCCGCGTTCCGAGGTGAATTTTTTTCTTTCAATTTGGGAAGGGTATTTTGGACAATTTCCAACCCCTCCCAAATCCTATAAACGATTGTAAGGTCATTTTTCTGCAATAAGGATTTCTAAAACCCATTTTTTAAGCCTCCAAAGGTGAGAGTTTTGAGAGAGGAAAAGAATAGAAGCTTGAGGACTTGTGTCAAATTCTTGCAAGAATTCGTATTGTTCTTCATCTCAGGTATGTGAGGACCCATAGTTTTGGATTGAGTTCATCCACACGCCCCACATGTTCAATCTCTGTAATTGGATCCAAATAAAGTTTTCTTGAGCTTCTTGAATTGAATTCTTGAATATTCATTATTTTATTAAATTTTTCTTGTACATAAAGATGTATTAATGGTGAAATTGAGTTGAGTAATTAACTTGAATGTATATTTATATTTCAGTCACATGAATTCCAGTTAATGATTATATCTTATTCCTTTTCTCATGCATTTTTTTAAAAGTGGAGTTTAATGGTTATCTTTGTATATTGAGCATATTTTATTGAGTTTTCATGAATATGAATTTTGAGCATAAATAATAATTTGAGAAAGATGTCGAGGAGATGATGCAAATTTTGGTGAGTTTTCGATGGAATTGTGCATTGAGTTTTACACAACATTTTGAGTAATATTTGATGAGAATAGAAAAGATTTTTCAAATTTCTTTTACTTGACGAAAGATGATGATGTTGATGTGAGATGAAGATGATGTTAAAAATTTAAGTCCAATGAGACTTGATGAGATGTTTAGTGTAAACTATTCACCTGATGATGTTGATGTGAGATGAAGATGATGTTAAAAATTTAAGTCCAATGAGACTTGATGAGATGTTTAGAGTAAACTATTCACCTGATGAATTTTAAAGAGGATTTTGAGAGTAGTATCGAGCACCGAATTGGATGAGAAGAACACCCCATAACTACATTTGTTAGTGTAAGATAGTTGTGCAGCTTCTTCTGGCAACTCCTGTCCTAAAAGATGGACGGGTCTGATGAATCATGATTCATGAGGTAGAGATTGTACATTCTTTACCGTGGCAAGTTTAGAACAGGCATGACAACGACATCATTTTTGTTGTACCTCCCCATAACTTATGGTGGGATGAAGAGTATGTCAGTTAGAGAATCTCCCTAATTTGCATATTTGATTTGACTGAGGTTGCCTATTTAAGTATCATTTGAAGATCATAATTTTATTACACGATTTAAATGAATTGGTGTGAGTTGCATGTTATTGAGTTTATTTTTCAAGAAAGGTTTTATTCTTTGTAGCACCCCGTGAAATTACCGAAACACCCATAAAATATAATCATGCGCACAATGCGTCTTTCAAAGATCCTATGGAAAATTCGAGACTGGATTTGCGATCAGCGCGAAAATTTGAGTTAGAAGATGGTCTTGAACTGATTTAAGAGCAATCAGAGCAAAAAATATTTTTTGCTAATTAATGTTGGTACAGTGTTATCTGCGCCCCTAGTGTGATGCGGAGGGGGCGTGGAGTGACACTTTAGTTCTTTTATAGAATTTCGAGTAGAATTGAAATGTGACAAAAATCACAAAGATACACTGGTCCGCGCCCCTGGCACGTCGTGGACCAGTGTACATATTTTAAACTTTTTCTTTTAATTTTCAGGAAGAGTATTTTGGTCATTCCCAACCCATTTTTAAGTCCCAAAATGTGTATTTAAACCTAAATTTGTACGAAAGGGTTTTAAGAACCCATATTTTCTTAAATTTAAACGTGTTTTCTGAGAGAGGAGAAGAAGAAAAAGTTGAGGGTTTCAAGTGAGGTCTTAATTCTTTAAAAAAGACTTGGTGATTCTTCACTCCAGGTATGTAAAGGCTATCCAGATCATAGAATTGTTCTTCCATGTGCCCCAATACATGTAGTAGGTTGACAATTGATTGTTGATAGGTCTTGAGTAG
This sequence comes from Solanum virginianum, assembly GCA_000787875.1. Classification (NCBI taxonomy): domain Eukaryota; kingdom Viridiplantae; phylum Streptophyta; class Magnoliopsida; order Solanales; family Solanaceae; genus Solanum; species Solanum virginianum. Next base: position 5,464 of record DF359715.1, read on the forward strand.
TGTTTCTTGAAGAAATTCTTGAACATTATCTTTATTTCTTGAACATTATCTTTAATTTCTATATATTATCTCAAATTGATGATCATCATACTTTTATTCACTGTTTATATGCATTATTGTGTGATTGTATACCTAAATTGGATGATTCTCCTTGTTTAATACTTCAAGAATGAACTTATGGGTAATATTTAGAGCCTTGATTGTCTGAATGTATAGATGGTTGGAGTCTGAGTCCTGAGATGAGGGTATTGATGACTGAAACTGATTGAATTAGTGTTCTTAGAGACTAATGAGACCGAACCTTAGTTTTAATGGAATAATCTTACTCTCTGAGTTGATAGATGATGAGATGAGCTAAGTGTTCTTGCCCGTAAGGGCTGAGTGATGGAAATATCTGATGTATTGATAGACTTATGAGCATGTTGAGTCCTGGGAGGAGTATTAGCACCAAATTAGGTAAGAGTGAGTCTCATTCTCACTCATTAACTACGTGGCCAACGTAGGAGAGGATTGGACCATGAAAGCGGATGTTTCTTTTGCCCCACAAAGGGCTTGATAGGCTTCTTTTAAAATCCCTGACAGACTCGTCCCGTACCCCGGTAAGGTACAAGATGAATGTGGCAACGACATCTCTTCATTGTATTATCACCGGCTCATAGGTGGTGATTGTCAGTTATAGAACCTCCAGATAGGTTTCATGATGATATTACTATGATGTTGATGTGATAGTGTGATGTCTTGATGAATAGTGATGGGATAGAGCCCGTGTCTTACTCTGAGTCGAGGATGAGTGATGGATAAGCTATTGTCATTGTGTAATATTTATTTTAGCCCATTTTACATACATTACATTACACGTAATAACGTCCCTTTGGCGCTGCATCATTTTATGATGAAGATTCTATAGATAGAGGACTTCAACAGCCAAATCATTGAGGTTTCATGGATTTCAGACAGAGACTTGGTGAGTCTTCTCTTGCTTTCGGAGGACATATTTATCATTCATTTATCTTGATGTATTTTGTTTGATTGTGGTAATCATGACCTGTCATGGTACCATCTTATACTATAGTTATAGAGGCTTCATAGACATAGATTGATGATGGCTAATATTAGGGTTCTTTTCCCCGTTCCCTTTATTTACACTGAAGTTGTCCCTTTTACTCATATTTTATTTATGATAGACTGAGCTGATAGTTATAGTCCTCTTATAGTTTGCTATTTCTTGGTTATCTTTAGCTATTGAACTGATTGAACGAATGCGATGAGACTAGGTGGTCCATTTGGGGGCTAGCAATAGTCTCTGAGTGCCAGTCACACTTAGGATACCTCCCGAGGTGTGACAAATTTGGTATTAGAGCATAGAGTTCAAGTGTCTTAGGGAGTCTATGATGTTGTGTCTAGTAGAGTTTTGTTTATGGGTGTGTTGTGCACCACACTTCATAAGCAGGAGGCTATAGGACATTATGAAGAGTTACCCTTCTTTGATGATCTGAATTCATGCGATAGAGTTTAACTCTATGAAAATTTCATTTTTAACTCGTGCGTTATACATTTACAGAAAAATGTCACCGAAGATAACAACCGCTTAAAGAGATGCCACAGCCCCAATTGCTGAAAACGCCCAACCTGAGGCCCTAGTTCAGATGGAGATAAGGAGACGGGGATACCCTGCTAGGACTGTTGAGGTTTTACTGGTGCCCCCTGCTCAGTCCCAGCTAGCTCCCACTACCGAGGCAGAGTTTAGGGGAGCCATCACCATGCTGACTTAGTTGGTGGCCTCCCAAGGTAATACCCAAGGTCCTCAAGCTCCTAGTTCTAGCTTACAGGAGCCCTCAGGTGCCACCAGACTTAGAGACTTCCTGAGGATGAACCCACTAGTGTATACGGGGTCGAAAGTAGAAGAGGACCCACAGAACTTCATTGATAAGATGTATAAGGTTCTGAAGGCAATGCATGATGATGAGATTAAAGGAGTTAAGCTTGCCTCCTACTAGCTGAAGGATATTTCTAACGTATGGTAGAATCAGTGGGAGGAGAGTAGAGGTGAGAATGCAGAGTCTGCAGCCTGGGAAGAGTTTGAAACAGCCTTCCTTGACCACTTCTTTCCTCAAGAGTTGAGGCAGGCAAAGGTGAATGAGTTTATGAATCTGAAGTAGGGAGGAATGACTATGAAGGAGTATAGCCTTAAGTTTATTAAGTTGTCAAGGTATGCTTCGGAGGTGGTGCAAGACACGAGAGCGAGGATGAGGAAGTTTGTGTTTGGTCTGGGTAGACATGTGCATGAAGAGTGTAAGGCAGCTTTATTGATTCCAGGCATGTACATCTCCAGAATTATGGTGTATGCCCAGCAGACAGAGGAGGACAAGAAGAAATATAGAGAGGGGTAGATGAATATAAAGGTGAAGTCAACGGGACATAAGCCTAGCTGCAGAGACAGAATAAGGGTGACAAGTCCTACTTTTAGAGGAGATCATCCCATCCTACATTATTTGTAGCAAGTGCACCCGTGTAGCCAAATAGGTATGACCAGAAATTGTATGGTAATCAGAATTATAGGGCTCCGGGTGCTCAGTCTCAAGCCAGTGTGACCCAAGGTCAAGGCATGAGGGGAAAGACACTATGTGGAAAGTGCGTAAGCTTCATCTGGGTGAGAGTCATATCTGAAGAGATGTTTGTTATTCGTGTAGACAAGCTGGTCACTTCAGTTATGAGTGCCTAAAAAGGAGACGAGGTGAGGGGAACAGTAGACCCCAGTCATCCACAGCCTCCAGCGAGCAATCAGCAGAAGGGTACCACTACAGGTACAGGAGGCGGGATGAACCGCCTTAATGGTATGGGTAATCGATAGGATCAGGAGGCTATAAGAGATATTTTCACGGGTATTCTTCGAGTCTTAACCTTTGATTGTTATGCGTTACTTGATCCAGGTTCCACCTTGTCTTTTGTGACCCCTTTTTGTGGCTAGTAAGTTTGGGATTCTTCCAGAGTGTTTGCTTGAACCTTTTGTTGTTTCTACTCCTATTGGTGAGTCTATCTTATTTGACAAAGTTTACAGGGATTATGTAGTGTCTATGTATCATAGAGACATCTTAGCTGACTTGGTAGAGATGGAGATGGCTGACTTTGATGTAATAATGGGTATGGATTGGCTTCAAGCCTGTTATGCTTCTGTCAACTGTAAAACTCGAATTGTTAAGTTCCAATTTCCTAATGAGCTTGTCATTAAGTGGAAAGGGAGTTATATTGCCCCTAAGGGCAAATTTATTTCCTATCTTAGAGCCAGAAAGTTGATTTCCAAATGTTGTATTATCACCATGTGCGAGTTAAGTCTAATGATGTTGAATCTGCTACTCTTGAGTCAGCCCCGATTGTGAATGAGTTTCCTGAGAACCTACCTGGAGACCCTCCTAATAGGGAGATTGACTTTGGGATTGATGTTCTTCCTAAGACCAAATTAATTTCAATTCCACCTTATATAATGCCCCTTGCAGAGTTGAAAGAATTGAAAGAACATGTGAAAGACTTGCCAGAGAAAGGTTTCATAAGGCCTAGTGTCTCACCTTGGGGTGCTCCTGTCCTATTCATGCATAAGAAAGATGGGTCTCTCAGAATGTATATAGACCACTGACAGTTGAACAAAGTCACTATAAAGAACAAATATCCTCTTCCCAGGATAGATGATCTATTCGACCAATTTCAGGGTGCTACCTGTTTCTCCAAGATAGACCTCAGATCGGGTTATCATTAGTAGAGGGTGAGGAAAAGTGATATCCTAAAAACAGCCTTTAGGACACGGTATGACCACTTTAAGTTCTTGGTCGTGCCCTTCGGGTTGACAAATGCACCTACAGCTTTCATGGATTTTATGAACAGGGTATTCAGACCGTATCTTGATATGTTCATGATCGTGTTTATTGACGATATTCTTATATATTCAAAGGATAAAGAGGAGCATGCTAATCACTTTAGAGTGGTGTTGCTTCCCTACCACACGCAAGTGTACGTGGTCAAACCAAGTAATATAGTGGCTCTTTTCAGAAGCCGGATGTCGAACCCATAGGACTTGTCAATTAATTATTTACTAAGTTATATTAATTCTAATTATTTATTTAAGTAGTGAACAATCAACCAAGAGAAGAAATATTTTTACACAATCAATGAATGAATCGATCTAAGATTATGGTTTAGCTAACAATAATGTTTAGCCTCTATTTCATCAAATTATTTTATTATCTAGTTGCTGATTCACAGGGTTAAAATTATCTGACCAGGGTTGCATGCCTCTGTCGGGCTACCTTTATTGATTGCCTAACTACATCGTTGAGCAGGGATAGACACATCAATAAAAATGCTTTATCGTTATCTTCCTGTATTTTGAACCAAGCGAGGTGTAAGGGTAGTTATCACTGATCTCCCTTACACGAATCAACCTAGTTTCCTAGTCAAACAAGCTCCCTATACTGCTGTGTTCTATTCATTCCAACATCTCTGGAATCCAGAATGAACAACTAATCTACTCCCTAGTTGGCCAGACTCTGAAGTATAGATAAAAATAATATAAGAACAACTAATATGATAAACAAATATTTTAAATCAATAATGACTAAACAATCATCTTATTAGCTATCATAATCTTAGAACAAGAAGTTTAACTTCACATAGACATGAAGAAATGACCACAAATCATTCAAAAATAAATATAAAAATAATTAATAAAGGAGAAGAAAAGATGAAACCAAAGTTCTCCGGCCTCCACGACGGCTTCTATTTCTCTCTAGGTCGAAAGTCATGTAAAATCAATTTTATGGAATATTTATAGGTGTAGGAAAAAATCCCAACTAAAACAATTTAGTCCAAAACAAATTGAGAAACCCAAAATCAGAAGCAAATTGGAATCCTTCATCTGCATGACACTATTCGCCGCTCAACAATTCAATGCTACCACGTGGCAGCTTCACTTCAATTGCAATTAGAATTGCAATCTGAATTACAACCCTATACGTATATAACTAGTATTCGTACCCGCGCATTGCGCGGTCAATATAAAAAACTTATTACTGTAAAAGTTTTATTATTCCATAAATCAAATATTTAAAATTATCATAGTTAAGTCTTTGAACTTAAATACTCACTTTTTTAAGTGTTTAATTGAAATATTTTCCTATCAAAGTTATAGGTTCAAAGATTCACTTATTATTTATTTAAAATTCTTAAGACCACTTTAATTGGAACTATTTCAGAATATTACTTTTTTGAAATGTTTGAATAGAAAATATCATGTAGACAATTAGGGCGTTATCCATATGTGTGTGTGTGAACATAGTTACTTATAAAAATTGTTATTAATTAGTGAGGTTTGTACATATGTAAAAAGATTTGAATGAGATCAAATACATTTGATCAAAATTAATTTTAAGATTCACAGTTTTAAAAGATTCATTGTTGATCTTTTACCTTTTTATAAAAAAATCTAAAAAATTCAATTGAGTTGCTGTGAAGTATATAAAACGAACTAATTTAATCTTTAAAAAAAAATTCAAGACCTACATGGTGCTTTATTCCAAACACTCTACAAAATTATAGTAGATTATTTATATTTATATTTTATGAGAAAAGCTTTAGTGTGTTAGGAAAATGAAATTGGAACCTGTAAGGTGCAAATAATGGTATTGTGGTGTTTATTCATTTATTTTTATTTTTTTATTTAAATAAATAAATAAATGGGTTGAAATGTTTTTAAAAATATTTTGCTAATTCAATAATAAATTCTTTTTTTTTGGAGATGACACGAAATAATATTTGTATCTCAAAAGGAAAAAAGAAGGTAACAACAACTCTTTATAAATTGAAAAGAAAGAGAGTCCAAAAACATAAAAATGATTTCGCTTTTCTTTTATTTCTTTTTTAAAAAATTTATGGTTATAATGCTGAAGTTCTCTCTTATTCAAATAACTTGTAACTTGTAAATAATTTTTCTTTTTTCAATAACTTGGCGGTCCCCATATTTTTTAAATTTATAATTATAATATGGTATTATTATTGTTATTGTTATATTTTTGTATTTATAATTATTTTATGATATTATTATTGTTATTGTTGTTCTTATTTTGGGTGTTTGTAATTATGGTATGATGTTATTATTATTTGCATCATTGTTGTTGTTGATGTTACCTGTATTTTTTTAGGAATTATGAAAAGATATTAAAATATTTCACACTAAATTATGATAATTCCCCACAAAATAAAAAATAAACAAATCACACACATGCTTATTAAAATTTCTTTTGAATCATTTTAAATATAACATAATGATTTATTATTCAATCCTATTACATATATAATTGATAATTAATTTTACTGATTTTAAAAAAAATTGTTAATGATACGTAGGTGCTATCGTCTTTTCTATTATATATAAGATAAAATAATTAGTCTTAATTATTTAATTTTTTTTGGTGTTGACATGTAGAAATTATCACCTCTCCTAATATATAAATATTAAATTTCTTTATTAGGTTTATTCTTTGAATTTTGTTTGATGTGATTTTAGTTAAGTAATTTTATCCATATAGCATATTTTCAAGTATTTTTTGTTTAAAAAATAGGAAAAAGAATGTTCATTAATCATCTTTATACATATAAAAATCTTTGAGTCTACATGATATTAGCAAATTAAGTATAATCTTTTTTTAATTTCATTACACATTTTTTTTATAACAACGTGACAAAAAATATCAAAAGGATATATTCTAGTTGTTCTCCAAAGATCATGTTGTCGTTTTCTCTTTGATTTTCCTCTCTATAAATATTAAAAAATTTGAAAAAATTACAATCATTAAAAAAAAAATTGATTTATTATTGTAAAAAGAAAGATATCGAGTGATACATATACTAAGAAAGAAAGAAGAAATAACAATATTCTAGAAAATTAGCAAATAATGTTTTCACCTGGTAGTCCTCTCAATGCAATCATTGCCACTTTTTTTGTATGTATGTTGTATCTTTTGCACTTTATTAATGTTACTCCAAATTGTGCAAATGAATGACTCAAAATCAAGTCAAATCAGTGAGTTTTCAATTAATAACTTATATATTAACTGTATTTTTAAGTTATGAAAATGAGGATGATTACTATGTTATTATAGTGACTAATTTATCATATTTATTGTTGTCCAAAAAAAGAATTGCGTTAATTCAATACCTTGATCATATGTAGCAATGAATAAAATCATTTTGCTTCCAGTTAGTCACATATGTGACTAATTGCTCTTGCCACGATCAAATTCGTAATATCATCATTCTAATCACAAATCAATGATGATCTTGATTTCTAGATTTTTACCAGAATATATGTCGTGAAAAAAATAAAATCAAAATTTGTGTGGAAATATATGGGTATAACATGAATAAGCTACTATTAAACTTTAGATTTTGAAAAACAGTAAAAAGTTAAAATAACTGCAAACGTGTATGTTAAATGTTAACTGTCAAAGACATGGAGAGAAATGGGATAACACGGTTATGGGAATTAGGTTCAGTTAGATTTTCATTATGTCTTTTTCATTTTTTAATCTTTTTCTCTTATTTCTTTTGATGTAAAATAAAATTACTCATAATTTTTTGGAGTTTTATCTTGACAAATGTTAGATGACTAATTATTAAGTTGTCACGTAATGCTTTTGTTCTTGCTTTAATAAATAATATGTGTTGACAGATTTAGATAGATACAAATTTAAAAAGAAACTAAAGAATAAATTTTACAAATTTTATTTAGAAGTGGGAGTGTAATAGAAAATTTTTAAAACTTTCCATTTAAATATAAAGTAACCATCTATCTATAATTATAAAACTGTCCGGATTTGGATTTTCATAAATAAATAAAAAGAAGTTAATTAATATAGAGAATTGAAGAACATAAAATAACTATCACAAAAAAAAAAGTGGGAAATAATTTTTTAAACAAAATTAATACAGTAATTCTTTAACAAGATTAATTAGATAGCACTATTTCATTAATAAAAAATAGAAAACTTTCATTTGTATAAATAGAAAACTGAAAAATATAAACTAACAATCTATAATTAGAAAAAAACTGTCGGGATATGAATTTTCATGAACTATAAAACAAAAGTTAATTACTATAGAGAATTGAAAAAATATAAAATAACTACAAGAATTTTTTCTAAAAAAAACTAAAAATTAAAGGAAAATAATAACTAATTAGAACCTAAATTAACTAATTTGTCCTAAAACTAACACATATTTTAATCCTAGGTTGCCACTTGGCATGATCCTAAACTACACTTTCTTCCTATTAATAATATACTAGTTTACATGCCCGCGAGATGCGCGGATAATAATGAAATATTTTTTTTATTGTTTTAGATTTGCATATATTATTCAAGTATGTTTTATTATATTATCTTTAAAAAAAATTCGAATATCATATTGCTCCTGCCTCCCATAATCAATCTTATATGAATAAAGATAACGAATTATGTAATCATCTAATAATTTTTCATCTTTTACATTTTTTGATGGCATTGTTCACTATTTAACATTATTAAATTGTTTTTTATTAATTTATTGATAAATAGAAAATTTGAAATAAATATAAGTAAGCATACATGTAACCTCCTTAAGAAATAGTTGATTGAAATTCGGTGTTTGTTCAATATATAGTTAATTTTCAATTCAAATTTTAAAAAATAAATATGAAACTTCCAATTCATATTCAAATTTTTAAAACCTAACACTAATTTAATTATCCAATTTTCAACAAATTGTATCTTTTCTAAGTAATTATTAAAAATAAAGTTATCATTTTATTGTTTCATTTAGATAATAGTTGTTTCAAACTAAATATCTTTTAGTAAATTTTATCTTTACATGTTAATTAATTTTAATAAACATAATATTTTATAGTTGTAATTTAGAACTAAAAAAAGCTAAAATGTTTTTTTAAGAATGTCATTCCTGCAAAATTCATACCTGAGTTAAATGTATCAAACAATATCAAGTTGATAAATTTTTTCAAATAAAATCCAGTACACTTTTAGAAATTCATATTGAAGTTGTTGTCAGCATTAAAATATAAATCTCTAATTTAAGAAGGTAAGCTTTTTTGTAAAAAAAATGTACCCGATGAGGTAATGCTCCCAGAAAATAAATAAGTGAAAATTTGCGTCAAAATTCAAATATAGATCACACACATCATTTATATTAAATGTATATAAACTATAAAAATCATCAATTATTTTTTATAGCTATAATTAAATATATCCTAAATTCAAGATAAAATATACAGCTTATAAAATCTACAAAACATATTGTAATTATGTTGGATGTATACAAAAGCAACACACTCTTCCTATTACACTTTATATTGCATGTTCAAACTCAATGGCTATGTATTGTTAGGATAAGGACTTCATATACATGTCACTCCATAATGAAATATATTCAAGTAATATTATACACATACTTAATAAGCTTCAATAGCAATGTAAAAATCTAAAATCAAAATAAAGAGCAAAACATCTTAATATTATATACATACTTAATAAGCTTCAATGGCAATGTAAAAATCTAAAATCAAAATAAAGAGCAAAATATCTATATTGTTAGTATACCCAAGTATCCAATTATACTAAAATTTATTTAACTATCAGATATTTTGTGATTGCGCTATGATAATTAAATTAATAACCATAAAATTGCTCACGATACGTGCATCACACATAAATATGTGTGTGTATATTCTGCAACATGTTTATTCTTATACCTACATTTTGCATTAGAGTTCATGTCAAATAAATTGAACATGCACCAAAAAAATTTATCAAAATATCTATATAGATATTATTCATCAAATCTTACAACATTTTTTGAAGTATAACTAATATAATAATATCTCTCAACTCCCAAGTGAATATATTAAGAAATTGTAATTATATTGTTAATGTGAGTATGATGGGCTCAACTTAATGACAAAATGCAAATGGACCTTAGTATGAAGAAAACGAATCAGATAGGCAGGATAAAAAAGTCATAATAATTATAATTTGAACTTTTAATATGCATGAATAAATATTTAAAAAAATTAAAGAATATTAAGGAAAGTAAAATGAAAATTAATACCGATGAACTTTTTATAACTTGCTCAAAATGCATCCAAGAATAACTGTGTCCACTTTTTTGTTCTCCAATAATGTTTCTGTCTAACATTTTGTGTTTTGTATCTCTTGATTTTCTTTTGCCTCTCTGCAATAGGACATTATTGTTATACATGTGTGTTGTGATTTTGTGTGTATGTGTAATGTCTGCTTGATTTATAGGGATGGGGAATGAGGGCAGAACGTGCAAGAATATATAGACGGTTATTTTGCTGTCTATATTTATTTTTATATTTTAACTTTCGATTTTTCTCTCTATTATATTTTGTTTTTTAAAATATATATAAAAATAATAGAGCAATTAAATATTTCTAGAATAATAAATTTTTTTTAAATTTTACATTCTACATCAAAATAAAATATAAAATATAATTAAAAAGAACTAAATCATTAGCATATTCAGTAAAGACATAAACAAAAAGAAAATATGTTACGGATATTTGATTTCGTATACTAAAATATGATTATAAAATCAAAGTAATTAATTTAAACTTTAAAAAAATATTAACACACTAAATAATATTAAATTCAAATTTGATAAGAAGAAAAAAAATATTCACACTAAGTAGATAAGGTAATTAGTTATATAACTACAATTTAGTATACTTTTGAAATGTTAGTCTTATATAATTCTTTGAATATGAAAAATTAGTATATGCTGATATTTTTATTCTTTTTAATGGTTCTACAGTTTTATTATTTTATTTGTGATCAAAATTTTTTTGTTTTAATTTTTTTTTCTTTTGTAATGACGATAAAACAATTACTTAATTATTTTATTACGTAATTTAATTTAGATTATGTTATTGATTTTTTTCAAATTTAATATTTATGGAAAAAGTCGTTAAATTTTTTTAAAATGTGTTAGGGGCAGTTATAGTGCATTGGTTATATAAGTGTTTTTTCAGTTTTTTTTCTTTTTCTTTTATTTAGTGTTTACAATTTTTTTTCTAGTTAAATTAATTTTAGTTTTAATAATTCATAATTCTCTTTTAATGGTGCAATTGTGCGCAGATCGTGGAGAATGAGAATGGGGAAAGCTACTCAAACATGTGTCGTAGTTAACTTACGTTATTTTATGATTAGTTATCTGTTAGCTTTGTTAAAAGATTAAGCTTGAGGAAAAAAAAGAACTAACAACCCATGTTTTTTTTTTCCTTTTAAAACTGAAAATAATTTTAAACTTCATCATTTACTTTTAACGTCTGAAAAAGTTTGAAATATTAAAACAAAAACGTAAAAATAATGTAAATACTAAAATGGGAAAAAAAATTAAAGGCAAGAATAATTACGGTAATACTAAAAGATAATATAAAGTTAAATAAATTAATTCATCCATCATACAAATTGACCTTGTATAACAATAATATTAAAATTTGATCCAGTACTAACAAAACATGATTCACTTTGTTAAAATTAAATTCAGATACAATAATTTTAATTAAAAGCAATCATTTAATTGAAATTACAATAAGTTTTTAAAAATTACTATTCTAATGTAGTTTCAAATATTATCATTCTTGTTCTTGTTAAAGATTCAAAAAGTGATTTGCATAATTATTTATAAATTAAAAAAATAAAGCAACTAACAAACTAAATTGATATACTCACACCACATCCACATTTGAATTATGTTATCCTCATGTTAAAATAATAAAAATATATTAAGAAATTATATAAATTTATTATTCTACTAATATGTAATTGTTATAGTTGAATCATACTTTTATTATTTATTCCCAAATTCCAAAATTAATTTAAAATAAAACATTGAACAAATATGGTTGAGATAACTCTAAAATGTTTAATTTTTATAGCAATAATATTTACTAAAACAATAGGTAAAATCAAATGTAATATATTATAAGCTATCGATATTTTTGGAATTACATTTTTTATTTATGAAGAATTGGAAAATAGTCTAAATAGTCAAAATTTGTTGAATAAATAAATCAACAATTCATGTAAACCTCGTTTGTTGTAATAGCATAACAACACAAAGGAATATTGATGATTTTCTATTTGTCATACTATTATTATAAAGGCAAGAAGATTTGTATTATTATAGGATAACCATACAAAAAGAATATTCATACGTTGTATTAATTAATTAAGATGAGAAAATTAACAATACAAAAGCAAGCTTTTTATTGACTTGATAAAAAAAGAACTTACCTTAGTATTTGTTTTAGAAGCATGACAAAAGTCATGGTGCAAATCTTTTGCACAAATCTTTCGCGTTATTAACATTATATATTTTGACTCTTTATTCGTATTTCAACTTTCAGTGAAACAAAAGAAAATAAGAATTTTTAACGATGTAAAATTTATATAAAAAATAAGGAAAGATCGGGAAAAGAATTCAAAAGAAGAAAAACAACTTTTTTAAAAAAATTTCTATCAGTCGGCAAAATATTTATTTGGATAAACATTGATTATGACTCTTCACCTTCATTTCCTTGCTATGCTAAGTGTTGCATTTCATATTTGTGGCTGCACTATTTCCCATTCGACCTGCACCATATCAATTTGAGACTTCAAATTGATAGTATATTTTGATAAACAATCATGACATTCATTCATGAAATCAAAAAGACAAAGCAATATATATATATATTGCTTTGTCTCACCACGTTTAATTTTCATTCAACAATTATTCTTTGCACACATCATTTTCTGCCAGGGGAGGTTTATATATATATATAAACAAAGATGGTGATGAAAAAGATATTTGAAAAAAATTGAAAAGGGAACAAACCTCCCCTGGCAGAAAATGATGTGTGCAAAGAATAATTCTTGAATGAAAATTAAACGTGGTGATAAATTTGAGTAGTGGGTAGTTATCTTGTTTTTATTTTTTGTGCTTATCTCAATAATTTTTAAAAAAAATTGAAATCTATCTAAATATTGAATTAAATAGATAATTATAATTATCTTTATCTTTAAATAATTTTAAATTTCATATTCAAAAACTGACAAATATTTAAAAACCGACAAATATGAATTAATCATATTTAAATAATTACATATTTACCACAAAACTCATAATTAGTTTTTATATTTAATTATTCAAATATTTTGTTTAGTTCTCAAGTTATGGAGCATTGTTTTAAAAGTGTTGATGCATTCTCAAATTTAAAAAAAAAAATACAGTTCTTTTTATATGTTTAATAATTTTTTACTTTAAAAACTACCTAGCTTTTTTTCCAGTTTTTTTTATATATAATTATTTTTAAATTAAATTTAAAAAAATATAACCAATTAGTAAAAGAAATTTACAAATTTACATAAGTAATTGCTTTTAAATTTACAAATAGGACTTATATCGAATCATGGATTTTTTTTATGTTAAATTTTTTAATATTTTTTCATGATATAAAGAAGGAATAGTTGTGAAAATTTAACTTAAAATACTTAACATATAAAATTTGATAACATACCTTAAAAAAAAGAGTTCTAAATGTATTTACTATCTATTTTTCGTTTTGTTTGCTATAAAGAATGAGTAGAAGTAGCAAGTTTGTTTAAATATTTTTTATAAAAAATTTGATGTATTCCTACCACAAAGAGTCCTAACGTGCATGTTTAAAATTTTAATGTTTTACTTTAACAATTAATGTTAATAATCTGCATTTTTTTTCGTTGTCAGTCTTTTTTTAAAAAAATAACTAATTATATAAATTGAATTTATAAAAACTTGTATAATAATTGATAATTTTGCAGAAATAAGGAATCATAAACATGCGGATAAAGTAATGAACTGTAACAAAAAAGGACAATAAGTTGATATCCATTTGTACTATTTTAAATTTTTACAAATTTACGTAAATAATTGTAATTTGAAATACTTATTTGCTATAAAGAATGAATGGAAGTCGCAAGTCAGTTTAAATATTTATTATATATAATAAAATCTAATATATTCCTACCACAAAAAGAAACATAAATGTGCTTGTTTCAAATTTTATTATTTATTTAAAGAATTAATGTTAATAATCTGCATTTCTTTGTTATAAGGAATTGAAAAGAAAAATCAATTAATTGTATAAATAAATTGAATTTATAATTTATAAAAAAGTCATACCTAACTTAACTAAATTAACTTATAATCAACACATATCTTGATCCTAGGCTGTCACTTGGCATGATCTTAGGCTAGACTTTCTTCCTATTAATATAATATAGATTCTACTTGGAGACAAGTCAGTTTTCTCCCTATAAATATAAGGGTTTTCCTTCATTGTAATACATATGAGTATTATTCAAGAGGAATAAGAAATCTTCTCTCTTCTCTCCGACTTTATTCTTTGTATTATTTTATACTTTCATAACATAAGAAAAAATAAATCACTTCATTGGTGATGGTTCTGTGGCCATGAAAGAGTGATCAACTTTTTTATTTTTTTTAACTCTATACCAAATAAAATTAAATTTTGACCCTTTCTTAGGGACATCACATGTAGCTTAATTGTACTTATTTCAAATGTGCTAATTAATAAATTATACAAATCAATATTAGCAATATAATAGTTTTAAAAAGTGAATAATGCAATGAAAAAATATAGAAAATGAAAATATATTTAATAATTACATGATTGGCTGTCTCTATCCATATAGATTTGATTATGGGAGGAGAGAATGAATACGTTTCATTGAGGAACAATATGATTAGGGTTGTTCATGGTTATGGTTAAACAACCAAATCAAATCGTAA
>DF359715.1:36221-57841 GCA_000787875.1 Solanum virginianum
CGATGTTAGGAGGGATCTTGAGTTCTGAATTGGTGATTGAGTCTATTTGAAAGTGTCTCCTATGAAAGGTATGATTGGATTTGGTAAAAAAGGGAAGTTAAGCCCTAGGTATCTAGGGCCTTAATAAGTGGTGAGAAGAGTGAACCTTCAGGAGTTGGCCTAGTGGTAATAGACTTAAGCCTTGGGGTTTGCTCCCTTGCAAGGTCTCAAGATCGAAACCCACTGGGTGCAAACAATTTCT
The DNA here is from genome assembly GCA_000787875.1 of Solanum virginianum. Lineage (NCBI taxonomy): Eukaryota > Viridiplantae > Streptophyta > Magnoliopsida > Solanales > Solanaceae > Solanum > Solanum virginianum. The sequence continues at coordinate 36,463 of DF359715.1, forward strand.
GAGGGCCATCGGACTAGGTAAAACCTGAATTAACCGTGGTGCACTTGGGGGAAACTCCTTGCCGAGGGCTTGCGCACCCTTGGGATTAGTCGGGCTCTAAGAGACTCGGACACCCAGTGCAAATAAAAAAAAAAGTGCTGAGAAAAGTGGGAAAGATGGCATATGAGTCAAACCTACCTAATGAGATGCATTTGATCCATCCAATTTTTCATGTCGATGTTGAGGAAGTTCATAGGTGATCCAAGCTCCATAGTTCCTTTGCAAGATGTGAACATTGAAGAGAATTTGTGTTATGAAGAGATACTGGTTGAGATTCTAGACCAGCAAGTGAAACAACTAAGGAACAAGGAAGCCGCATCCGTCAAAATGTTTCGGAGAAATCAACAAGTTGAGAGTGCTACATCAGAAGCGGAAGCGAATATGATGAAGTGTTACCTGTATCTATTCCACTCTACTCAAGCCTAAGGTATTAAGTCAGTCTTGCCTAAAGCCTCAATTCCTTGCATTTTAGTTTTTGCATGATGCATACACTCATTTCAATGTTTATGGACTGTTTTGAGACATGTTTTAAATGTAGATTTTGAAAATTTCACGAAATGATGCTTAAATGGCATTTTTGCATATATACTAGGTTGTTAGCTAATGTTCAACTCTTTAGAGCCCGCCTTTAAATATATTCAGGGACGAATGTTCCCAAGGGAGAGACCTTGTAATGACCCTCGGTTTAGGAGCCTAAAAGTGTAGAAAAAATTGGACAGAAAATAACCTAGGGTCAATTCGCGAAGCCAATTTCGGCCCGTGGAAAGGATGACAGCCCATAGGTTGACCCCGTAAACATGAACTTCAGGAAAGGAAAAAAAGCTTCCAAGTGTGGGGTAACCCATGTACCCAATGACGGATCGTAGGAGGTTGATGTCTCATAGATGGGATCATAGGTGAGAGTGCCAAACATAAAGGATATTGGAGCCTCTGAAAGGTGACTTACAATTAACAGCACAATCTGTAGACCATTGCACGACCCGTATAAAGCCTTCACAAATAGGGGCTCAGATAAGGAAAAGTTGGATAAGTTGGAAGGACTCTATGAGTTCAACCACGAGCCGTAAGTCAAAGGACAGCCCGTAAAAAAGTATTTCGTTGTTTGGGTCGACAAAACAGTTTATGAAGATTGGAAAAGGAGAACAGGACGAACAGGACTACGGTCCATGGTTCAAACCATGGCCTATAATCGGGTTTTCGTAGATCTTTTCTGACAGTTTTAACGAAGGGTATTTTTGTCATTTCCACCAATTCTAATCCTAAGCTATGCCATTTTGGTGAATTTTAGGCCTAAATCAGACCTTAAAGTCCTAGAACCCTTATCCTTCCTTTCATTCTTCAATTCCAAAAATTCCCTAAGGCAAGAAACACTCCCTAGAGAAGAAGAACAAGCTAAGGAGGCCAAGGTTTCAAGGGGTCCTTTCACCAACAACAAATTCCTTCTTCCTAAAGCTACCAAGGTACGTGAGTTTGATTTGTGGGTCTCCTTTCACCCATAAAATCCTACATAATGTCTTCTACCTTTTCTTTTAGTTCCTTCAAGTTACAATGCATGCTAATATTAATTTCATGATATTTTAAGTTACTACACGTTCCTAATGTTATCCCATGATGTTATATTACATGTTTCCATAAATTTCAAATTAATGATGATGACCCCAATGATGTGGGCTTAAGTAATGATGTGTGGGCTGTTTTACCATGTTTTGAATAAGCATATTTTCCCTATTTATGCATGATTTTATGATTTATGAATGTTTCAACTTAAGGACTTAGCCCACATAATGTCAAGTCAAGTTTTGCATGTTTTATGATAAAGATTAGGGCACTAAAGAAAGGTTTTAAAGTTATGATTTGTCAAAGGTATGAGCATGTTGACAATTGCCCTAAAGATGTTTAAGAAGGTCCCCAAGATGGAAGGACAATACTGACTTGGTGGTTCCTTAAGTTCGAGCTACTCTTAAGATTTCTACTTATGATTTTAAGTGTCATAAATTGACTAAGCTTATGTTTAAAAGATTTCGTGGGATGACTTAACACCGAATGTGACATCAAGGTGGGATTCCATAAGGGGAATCTTAGTAGCAACCCTTTCTCTCATTTAACTATGTGCCACCATAGGAGCCCCTGTAGGCTAGGCTAGTGGATCCACGTAGGCCATTTATGATATATAAAGATGCATGCGAAGTGACGGAGTTCCACCCGACAAGTGGTCTCCCCGTGCCAACATAGGGGGTTATGTTATATTCCATGTAGTAGCTCACATGGTTTTATATGTCGGTTACGATCCACTCCCACAAGTTTATGATTCTATGATATGGTTCCATCAAACGTGTTCCTTTATGTGCATGACTGTTACTCATCTTGATACGATATTCCTTGTGCATGCTTAAGCTCATATTTAAAGTCCCATTTACCGTCACATGCATGTTTATCTTTACTTATGAATAATGGCATTACAATTTCATGTTTGCATTTGCATCTCACATACTTAGTACATTCCAAAAGTACTAACGCATATTTTGCCTGCATGATTTAACCATGTAGCGATAGGCTCTCCTCCATCGGCTCGTGGCTAGTTTCCAGGAGTTCGAGACTATACTTTTGTGGTGAGCCCTTAGTTCGGGCGTCTGCCATTTTCTAATCTACCCATGTATTTTCTTTTGAGACTATGTTTATGTGGCCCTTTTTGAGTCTTTTACATTCTATGTTGTTAAATGTTGAAGTCTTCTATTTGATGGTTGTCGATCATCGACTGGTTGATCCATCCATAATTTAGATGATATGATGTTTGGACAAAAATATGTTTCTCATATATGCTTTTTAATGTTGTTTCATTGTCATAAGTCGCCCATAGACCCTTCCCCATTCTATTCCCACAATTCTTTTAAGTTTTATGCCTATGAATGCTTGAGATATTAAAGATGGCTTAGATGGAGTGCCTTCGGGTATCTCGTTCGCCGTGTACGACTAGGCCCCTAGATCAGATCGTTACATGGGAATTTTTGATTGGCCAGCACTCAGCCACATACAACAATGTCAGTCCAACCACTATTCTATAGAACTTTTCAGTGGTAACTTTTTATCACACAAGACTCTAGAGGCAAGTCTCCACTTCATCCATGCTACACCAATACAATGTGTGATATCATCATCGATGTTACCTCTCTGCTAGATTATAGACCAAGGATACTTGAAATTGTCTCTCCTTGCCGCCTTATAAATTTTCGAATTCGGCCACTTCTCATCTGTGGAGTCCACCCACTTCGCATACACAATCAATCTTCTTTGCTTTCACTTTGCCTTCAGCATCTCCATTCCATCACCCAGCCCCTTGGCGTCCACCAAAGTTACCTTTCGACACCCCTAGCACCTCTCTAGCTGCTTCCTTAATACAACTAATTGTTTTATCCCAGATGCTTTCTACATCTCCACTACTCCTCCAAACCCCCATCACGGTTAATTTCTCCCCAATTTCATGGGAAAGGGAAGGTGTCAAACCACCCCATTTAGTCCTAGGTCGAACATATAAATTCTTCTTCCTCCTCCCTCACTTAATCTCCAAGTTCAGGACTAAAAGCTTATGCTGAGTAGTAAAATCCTCACTCGGCATGACTTTGCAATCCTTTCATAGGCCTCTATCGTCTTCCTCATAAGCAAATAATCCGTTTGAGTTTTAACCATTGCACTACAGAAGGTAATCAAGTGATCATCTTTCTTAGGAAAGCACAAGTTAACTATCACAACTCAAAAGCTCTAGCAAAATCCAACAGTGAGATTCCACCACTGTTTCTAACCCCAAAACCATGTTGCCATGCACTTTGTCAATACCACTACATGTTGCCCCAATGTGGCCATTAAAATTTTCGTCAGTGGGAACCTTCTCAGTGATCAGAATACCTCCCAAAACTACATCCAATTCATCGAAAATGTTTCTTGATCTCCTTATCTAAGACTGAATGCAAAGCATAAACCATAACGACGTTCAAAGTTAGCCGTCCAACGATTAGTTTGATCACAAACAACCTATCGTTAACCTTTCGAACATCTACCAAGCTCCCTTACGTCTCCATCTACTAGAATGCCTACACTATTTCTTGTTCCCCAACCTTCCTGGGTACCAAAGTTTGAACCCATCCATCTCCTGAGCCTTAGAACTTACCCATCTAGTCTCTTGAATGCATGCTATATTAATCTTCCTCTTCTTAAGGATCTTCACTAGCTCAATAGACGTTCCGGACAAAGTCCCCGCATTCCAAGACCCTACTCGCAGCTTGACAACCCCCTTAACCCCATAACCATCCCTACCCCTGACCCCTTACCCCAACCAAGGATAAGACCCTAGTCTACCATCTCTTACTAGTGCCACTAGGATATATTATAACTCAGAAAGAAAGCACTCAATACACTAAGCTACACTGTAAATAGAAACAACGATCAAAAAATTAAAAAGCCAAGGACAAATTCTAAGATGTATCACAGAAATCATCTAATAAAGTACACCAAGAACAAATAATATTGTTGACTTAACAGTGCTTGCAAGAATCAAATCTGGAAACACAGGTCCTCGGCTTCATTCGATAATCCACAGAGAAAGTGTCACATCAAAGAATATTCGAGTAATTGGTTAGAATTTTACACAATTAGATTATTAATGCCCAATAAAAATTAATAGATTTGACAATATTAAGAATAAATTAACATAGATTGCAAGTTAATTCAATGTAAGTTACTCTAACATACTTAATAGAACAACAAATAACAGACCAAGGATGCTACAATAACTAAGCAAGAATAACAGAGAACCTAAAAAGAATATTAAATAAGAAGAATAGAAAGAAATCTGAAATAAATACAGAGAATAAATCTGAAAAGATAGCACTTGGAATGTGGTCGGAGATATCGATCCCACAAAAGTCGACAGGTCTGGGATGCCGGAGCAATAGCGGTGGTTAGCGCAAGAAATGGCTGGTGCAGAAAAATGGAACTGACATTTGGGAAGAAACTGATATTTTGACCCAAAGATTTACCCAGCTGAATTTTGCAGGAGAAATGGGGCGAAGAGGAAGGAAGGAGGGAGTCGAATAGTCTGAAAAAGAGATTGCAGCGGATACCGGAGAAAGAGATGCAGAGAATTGTTGAGTTGAAATCCTTTTGGGCCTTCTTAAGTCTCGACAGAGACCCAAAAATCGCCGTAAGAAAGAGACCCAGAAATAACTGTCATCTAACTATAATTACTTTGATTTGCAATATCCAAGATAATTATGAACTTAGTAATCATTATAGTTAATTCACCTCAGAACATATAGCCATTTAACATACACATGAGGAGCTCCAGCATAGAATATGCAGATAAAAGAAAAAGAATATACCAGAGTTCCTACTGAGAGAATGTGTGAGAGGATGTGCACATTAAAAAATCCTGCTAAGACACTGGCTACAATTCCAACCCAAATTTGTGCATTAACAGGAGTGTGTCGCGTTTGATGAACTTCACCAAACAGTGATGGTAACAAGCCGTCTCTTCCAAGGCCAAGATATAGACGGGACTGCTCATAAAAAAAAACAGCTCTTATGGACCAAATCCATAGCTTGTTTAATGGCATCAGCATCTTGATATAAAAGCAGTATACCTGTACATAAAGCCCAACCAGGAGAGTGGTAGTAAGTCCAGCAATAGCACCAATGCTGATTAATACAGACACATATTGCAAGCCCTTTGATGTAAAAGCTTCTGCCAAGGGAGCATCCCCCCAAAGGGACTTGTATGGAAGCATCCCAGTGAGCACCAAGCAGACTCCGATATATAATGCAACACAAATAAGCAGGCTACCAATTATGCCAAATGGCAAATCTCTCTGATAACCAGGTTCATCATCAAACATATCAGTAAGTGCAGAAAAAAGGGAATGATCAAAATCACTAAATACTTGTTAATAGACAGTCGCTAAAAGAGCATCATATTAATCAGTCTTACTTGTGGGCTCTTAGACTCTTCTGCAGAATTAGCAACTGCATCAAACCCAACATACGCAAAGAATACTACAGTTGCTCCAGTCAGTACAGATTCAAAACCATTAGGAGCAAACGGACTCCAATTTGAAATATCAACCTCAAAAGCTCCAACAATGATGATAAAAATAACAATGACTACCTGCAGCGAAATTGTCTCTAGATCAGAGATCAGCATGTCATTTTATGTCAATCCTAAAAGAATGAATCATTCAACTATTGTGCTTCACAAATTTTTCAAAAAAAAAGGAAAATAATATTATGACAACAGCATTTCTTGTTAAGGAATTCCAGTGTAGGTACACGTGAATGGCCTGATAAATAACAAATAAAACATCACTTAGACCTGCTACTAATGTAACTCATAACAGATATTTGGAACTTTTCAGAAGAAAAAGATGAGCTACTGCCAAATCTTTAGCTTCTCCCCATACTTTCAGATTACATTTACCTTGTTTCTTTTTAGTAATTTTTTTTTAAATTGTGGAGAAAACTTTTACCTCTAAAACAACAACGTACCCAATGAAATCCCACCAGAGGGGCTTGGGGAGGGTAGAGTGTATGCAGACCTTACAACTACCTCGTGGAGGACCCATATTAATGTAGAAGGTTAGTAGATAGTGGAGTGTTGTCTTGCTTTCCGAGGGTTTAGGCTTGTTGCTGCTTATCAAATTTTAAATTATGTTGACAACTTTTACATAAAAAAGAATTAAATCCTATCATTATCATTTAAATTTGGTTTGATTTTTGTTTGCTTTTCTATTAGAGATGATTTTAATTGTGGGAAGAGTTCTAACTTGCTAAACTCATGCTATACATATATGTACTTAAATCAGACAGGTTGATTTCTGTCTTTTCCCCTTTCTCACTTCCTGCCGCAGCTCTTAAATTTCACTCTTGTCCCTTTCTCATTTCTTCCTTATGCCTTCCTCTAATTCTACATTTTCTCATTATAACCTCTCCCACTTAACTTTCTCCCTCATCATTTTTCTTGTCATAGTTTTAGTGTCACATCCAAAAGAAAAGAAAACCATGAATAGATGGACAATTGTCAAGGAGGAATTACATGCATATTCTTATACTCACATTTGAAATCATTTATGTTTGTTGGCTTCAGAGAGTATCAGAGACAACTAGTCTTTAAACTACATACTTTTCAAGAAGGATCTTTTGGAAAATCAATGCTAACTGACCTTTCTAGCATTGTTGACTATTTTAGACTACCCACTCTTCTTACTATCAGACTCCCCATCTCCCTCTCTCCCATTAAAAAAAATCATATTTTCATGTGGCCGAGTCTACCACGGTTCTCTTCAAAATAGAAGTAAATTGATTGCTATTCGAGGACTTTCAGCAAATTAGAACCACAACTGAAACATCGAGTATCGGTGCTGATGCCATTTCCTCCTTTATGACAGCCGATTAGCTGATCATAGTGGAATTTAAATTTTCCATTATGAGGTAAATAATTTATTAATCTGAGAAAAAACTCTCGTATCAAGCTGTGTACAACAAGGTAGAGGACCTATACAAAAACATGGTCCTCTACAAACGATACCCATCGTTTGTCTGTCCACAAGGCTGTAAAAAGGGGATGTTATCTAAACCTTCTATACAGAGATAAACTTTATGGGGACAGCAAAAACTATCTACAAATAAAAGCTATTTCTTTTTTGATAAAGAATCATTTTGCATCCCTCAAAAGCTTTCTTATTTCTTCCTTTCCATTAGACCCACATGACGGCCAGCGGGGTAACATCCCATGCCCTGTGTTTCTTTTTCCTTCTTCTAAAGGACCAACTACAACTCGTCATTCAGTTGAACATGGCATCACAGAGCTTACACTGAACTAGTTCCAAACAACCAACAACAGGCATGTAGCCACTTGGCAATGTAATAAGAAGTAATCCACATCTTTTTCTACACATTTACACATAAAACACTAGCAAATACATGTAGCTATCCTCTTCTTTAGATTATGGGATAACTTAAATCTCCTTCTTCCTTTCATTTTTTTTTTTCTATTATCTAGTATCTTCTGCTTATGGGGCTTAATTTTTGCAATGAGGGTTTTCCGGAAACAGTCTCTCTATCTCTATGATGTAGTGGCAAGGTCTGCGTACATTTTACCCTCCCCAGACCCCACTTGTAGGATTCCACTGGGTATGTTGTTGTTGTTGTTGTTGTTGTTGAACTTGCATTAGCAATGTTTACGCTAACTCAAGGAGTTACACTTAGATATCAGAAGGACCTTTTACCCTAAATGACATTCAATCACCAAGAAGAACAAGCTCACCTATTATACCAAATAATGAAGGACAAAGAGTAGATGGCGAGATCACCTTAGTCACCGTCATCACTGAATTTAATATAGAAGATTCTCCAACACCTTGACATAGAACAATTGTCAGAAGCACTAGGAGAATAGGAGCTAATAAATTAAAAGAAAATGCTCCATATATTTCTTCACTGCCATGTCCAACCCAACTTGGAATGTTGTTCTTGAGGAAGGGAAAGAGCTCTAGTGCTGTAATCACATAACTTGCTAAACTGCGAGCTATGCTAGCTGCACCAATATGATAATCAAGCATCAACTGTGAAAATACAAGGAAAGCAATAATCTCGTTGAAAGCTGTATAGGCATATAAGTATGCTCCACCAACAACGGCTGGAAAGCGTGAAGCTAACTCAGCATAACAGAGAGCATTAAGCACGCACGATCCTCCTGCAATTATGAAGCTGACAGTGACTCCTGTACTAGAAAAAAATAAACCTTCATTAATGAAAACTAATAACACACGTGTACTATGGAAGAAAAATAGCCCACAATGGAAGAAACAGATCTATATAGGCAATACCTATTAGTTAAGACTATGTTTTAGTTATGTTAGTACGTTTACCATAACTCTTATGTTTTCAGGAGTCCTTTTAGCCCTACCTCAGATTTATATGCCAATGGAAATGTAAAAAGATCTAGTAGTTACTATCATTATTATAGTAGTTATTATTATTATTAGTAGTAGTAGTAGTAGTAATATATGGGCTAGCGGGAATAGGTTCATTGCAAAGTCACTCATCAAATTTGGACCATGCTTTCTACATTATGGGAACCACCAGGATAATGCCAGGAAACACCCTGGATTTTTTGCAAAGCAGGATCAGGAAAGGACTCTGTAAAAAGGCAACTAACTTTTGGAACTCTATCCCATCTGCCATATGGTGAACAGTACAGAAGGAACGTAACCTTAGCATTTTATTGAGGCAAAAGAAAATGTAATTAGCCTTAAAAATATATCTTTTTCTTTTTTTCAGTTTTGGAGTAATCAAGTCTTTTTACAAGATGTTGCTGACATTATCAACATTAGTGCATTGCAAGAACTGTAAAGCTCTTTCACCAGCAAAATCTTCGTGCTGCTTTGTTTCTAATAAATTTCTTAGCCTTACATATTCTTATATAATATGCGTTTAAATGAACTTAAATGGAACGACAGTCTGAGGATTCATATACGCGACTCGAACTTACTTGGAATTGATGTATAGTTGTTGTAGTAGCATAGTAGTTGGGTCTACGATGAGCTTAAACAGAATGACATAGCCAGAGAATTCATATACTCCGACTCGAAGTTGGAATTGAGGCATAGTTGTTGTTTACTATAATAATGTATGCTTACTTGAAATGCAAAGAATATAAGAGGCATGATGTGCTTCTATTTCATTGAAGAAGCTTAATTTAAAAAAAGCTTGCTCTAGCTATAACAAATATATATTTTCCAAGGCTTTTTGCCCCTATTCAGTTCCTCATTAGAGATAATCTCATTTTTTATTTTAACAAGTGCATGAGAAATTTTATTAACCAGTAAAAAAAATATGTTCAAATAATTCATCATTCCTAGTGTCAATTATAGTATTACAATCAAGCACATCATTTTTCAAAACACAAAGCCAATATACAACACTGTGTTCAAGATATCCACTAAACATGTAATCTTTTGTTTCAGAACATAAATTCCTCATCTTTCCACAATAAAGAAGGTGCTTTTTAAATTTTGCAAGTGAAACAAATAATATAAAAGTCGAGATCATTTACACGCACCCCATATTACTAAATGTATCCTCTCAGTTTTGATAAATTTTAATAAAGTGTCATAACACATGTCCTCATTTTGCTCTTCCTTTCTAAATTCTTCACCCGTTTCTCACCTCCTTAAAGTGAAGAATAATGTCTTCATAAGTGTTATTCCATTTAACTTGTTGGTTTTGTACTTTTGTATTATTCAAATTTTGTTCTTCATGCTCTTCTTATAGAGAAAATAAATCCTACGAAACATTTAACGTGGAATTTTTATTATCAATACATAATACATAGTATATAGTTCCACTTTCCTTGTTTCTCCGAGATTGAATATTGATTTTAAATTAAAATCAAATTAATCTAGTCGTTTTAGCTGCCACAGTTATTCAAATTGACTTTCTATATTGCTAGCTGACCTGGACCAGCATCGTGGGCGACAGTGCCGGTAACGACAAAGATTCCGGCGCCGATAGAAGCTCCAATACCCAGAAGAAGAAGATCAAAGGGACCGAGACTGCGGACAAGACCTTCGCCGGAGGCAGAACGGATTGTGGTCTCCGACGGCGGAGCTAGTGGTTTGGACCGGAGCGCCGATGACCAGAAGTGAGAAAACCATGACGGAGCCGAAGGTGAGGAAGAAGATTCAGAGCGTTCCCGAGTAGTCATATTTGAATTTCCGATTGTCTCCTCATGGTCCACAATAACCCTACATATTGAAAAGGGCGAAGATCCTCTTCGGTCTCACTCCTCATTTTCCCCAAGTTAGATAGATAAATTAGATTTAATTATTAAAATTTAATTAATAATTAAATTATATTAAAGATTATTTGATTAATTAAATTTTAATTATTAAATTTAATTTATGTCATATATAACCATCGAGAGAGAAACTTTAGAAAAATAAGGTTAAATACATAAAAAAAAAATCCAATTTGACAGTAAAATTTACTTTAATACCTAAACTACACAGGTTTAACAATTGACAAGCGAATTTATTTCTACCCAAAAATATGTCATGGCAGAAAAAAAAAAGACGCGTTTTAAATTAATTTTTAGAAAATAATAATCATATTTATATATATATATATATAAACCCACCCAACCCCCAACCCCACCTCTTGCTTCATCTTCTTCAAAACCCTCTACTCCCTTTTTTTTTTTTCTTCTTCAAAACACCCCACATCTCCTTTTTCTCCTCCCATCACGCCACCCTCCGCCCACAATAATTCCAAACCCAAAAATAAAATTAATTTTCTTTAATAATGGCAAATTTTTTTTTCTTTCCTTCTTTCTTCTTCCATAGACACACCACCCTACACCTCCATTAATGCCTTCTTTCTCTTTAATTATCATAAATTTTCACTAATAATCTCTCTATCATCAATTTTTTTTGAGAAAATTCTCTGGTATATTTTCATTAACAATTCTATTGCCAACATTTTAACCTCAAATCATTTCATCTTCATGAAAAATGACACTAATTAATATCAATAGAGTAAAGTTCACAAATTTTAACCAATTTTCATCAATAATTTTACTCTATTTAGTTTATTTAAAAAAAATTAGAAGAAGAAGATTAATAAAGAAAATTGTCAAAAATAAAATTTTTAAAAATAAATTTAAATATATTTTTTATGTGACGCTGATATGGCGCTGACATAACACTAATGTGGCGTTAACGAGACGTGTGTGCAGTGCACTCTCCTTGTGAAACTGGTCTTGTACTGTTAGGGTGGAACTAATTTCACTTATGAATTGTTAAGGGGGCTATTTAAACGCCTGTATAGTTTAGATGCTAAAATAAGCTTCACTGCCAAGTTTGGGGGAAAGGGGAGGTTGTCTTTTTCCGAAAACAAAGAGAAAAAATGGAGAGTAGCTTCTTTCATTAAAAAGATCTAAGCCACGTGATTAAGATCAAACAAAGATTAAAAGAAAATGACTCACTTGATCACAATGCACGAATCATGTTGTCATTAACTTCTAAAAAATTATTAAATTAAGTCTAATTGTTTTAATTTGTTTGACAGTTTTGACATGACAATAGAGTTTAAAAAGATTTTTTTTAAATCTGAGTATTGTGATGTTAAGTATAATTTGTGGAAAGTCAAGAGCAATACTTTGGGAGAGAAAATTATTAAAATGATACCTAATAAATGGTAAAAAGGCAATAATTTGTGACAGTCTGTTTGAAAAGTTTGGAATTAGTATAATTACTAGGATAGTAATTATCAACCTAGTAATTTCATAACCTATTAATTACTTTGATCTGTTTGTTTGTCACGATGTAATTACATGTATATTGTTTGGTTGCACAAGTCTAATTACTAGATTAAATTAATATTTGAAAATAAAAATTAATTATCTAAAATTAAAAATTTATAGTTAGAAAAATAAAGGTATTTATAAATAATATTAAATTAACTATTTAAGATGTATGTTGTCTTTTGAAAATATATTAATTTGTAAATATATATTTCTAACTAATACTATAAACAAAATTCTTAATATTTTTCAATTCAGTATATTTTAATTAATCATAAAACTAAAAGTGTATAATTTCGATGGACATCAAAAATACATTTTTGACAAAATTATTAATATTATAAATGCTAGTAATATTTAAAAAAATAATAACATAACATTATAACCTTAATTGACAATGAATCCTACTTTAGTTCAAAAATTAGAGTGCTAACAACTTTATGCTAATGAAAAAATAAAGTAGAATAAATAAAAAATATTATAAAAAATTAAATAATAAAAAAATATTTTGAAAATATTAGAATAATAAAAATTTTAAATAATAAAAATTAAAATTAAAATAAAAGGAAGAATTTTTTTAAAAAAAAATTCATGTAATTACACCAATTCCTTACCCTCCCTTAGGAATTGTAGAGCGTAATTACACCCATTCAATTACGTTCAAAATTTATCTTGTCAAATAATTACTCGACCTGCCAAATAGATCAAAGAGTGTAATTACACCAAATCCCAATTACATGGTTATTTTCTAAACATGCTCTAAATTCATGTGTACGAAAAAGGAGAATATGTGATAATATGAATTCATAAATACTACATAATAAGGGATAAATGGGAAGCTAGTTTAAAGAGTGATTCTTGAATGATTCAAAAGGTTTTTAAAGTTTGGCAATATTTGAGAAAGTTGATTATATAATAAGTGATATATAACAAATGGAGTATTTTTCTATCTGGAAAGTATATCAAAAACTACAATATCAATTTTCAAAAGTAACATGGAGAAAGTTCATTCCAAATGATCCGGATGCATCTAAATAAAAATTTATATTCAAATTGACAATTTGCAATAGATTTGCAACTAGAAACAGGATTGCTAGATGAACATCAATATCACCCCTCCGATGTCCTTTATGTAGTTTACATAATGAAGCAGTAGATTATGTACTTTTTGAATATGAATTTTAGGCAGTATTCAAAGACAAATACTTGTTAGGTTTAAGTAGTAAGGTGTGAATTGGGAAATGAAGATTGAAAGAACAAGAAATTGTGGGAGGAACCAAATAAAAGAAAAATGAAGAGTCATTTCTCCCTAGAATAGAGAATGACCTTATATTAAGAAACAATTCTTAAAAGAGTCAAGTAGTGGGGACCCCCTCACGTCATCGTCGTCACTCGCTCGGCTTCGGTAGGGCTACAACTTCGACTTCGGCTTTGGCTTCGGCTTCGGCGAATGACTGATTGATAAATTTTTTGGACAAAATTTATTTGATTAATCTTAAGATTTTCCTTTTTTGATATTAATTTTAGTGAATTATCAATCAATTAATTCATAAATTATTTATTAATTAAATTAATTTATGAATTATTTACTAATTAAGTTAATTCACAAAATTAATTAGTTTAACATATTTTTTAATTTGAGCGCGTAAAGTCCTATAGAACAGACACCTTCATTCCAAATGATACCATGCATGTTCATAACAGTCTCAGATGAGACTGTTCTGCACAAGTGAATTCGCACCCAAAATTGACTACAAATAGAGTCCCTTTTATGCACTTTTTAGACATTGAATATTCTTTTCTTCTGCATACATTTTATTACAAAATAAAATTCGAGTATGTGTGTGAATTTATTGCCGTTTCTTTGAGTTCGTTGAGATTATAAGAGTTTGAGGTACTGCTACTTTTTGTAATAGGTTATCTGTTTTATCCTGGGAGGAAATAACCGACAACCTCGGATACATGGAGGGGATTAAATTCTTTAAGGACACATAGTGAATTATGTGGACTTAGATAGTTTTATGATTTCCTTTTCTTTGTTTATTGTTTGTGTTGCTATTTGAATATGGAGGTTCAACAAGCTTAAGAAATTTAATAACAGTTTCCCCCTTGTATTCTTACTTTCTGAATTTTTTGTATCTTTTGATATTTCAGTCTTCTGTCCATTTGTGACAGAAATAAGTAGTATATGGATTTAGTCTTATTGATTAGTAATCTATATACTAAATTATCTGTCTACTTGTGACATAAACAATGTCTAATTCAAGTGAAGTCAATGCTGGAACGATGAATGTAACAACAACATCTTCTGCAAATCGTCCAAATATTGCACTTGTTATTCCACCGGCAGAAAAACCTGCAAAATTACCAGTGTCAATTTCAAAAGATGGAAGTAGAAGATGTTCTTCTATTTGACTACCCTAAGTCTGCAAAGATTCACTAGTGAGACTGTTCCTGTTCTGTGTGAAGAAACTCCAGATTATGAATGACTTTTAGCTGCTGAAGTTTGGAAGCACTCAGATTTTCTATGTAGGAACTACATTCTGAGTGGCTTGTAAGATGATCTTTACAATGTGTACAATAACATTAAGACTTCCAAGGAACTCTGGGATGCTTTGGAAAAGAAGCACAAAATTGAAGATGCCGGAATGAAAAAATTCATTGTGGCAAAGTTTCTGTACTACAAGATGGTAGATAGTAAAATTGTTGTTACCCAAGTTCAAGAGTTGCAGATAATAATTTATGGTCTCTTGCAGAAGGTATAATTCAATATAATACCTGGTTTGAACATATTAAATTTGTTCTTAATACTCTCACAATCTTTATCTTTAATATAGGATTGATTGTGAATGATGCTTTTCAAGTGGCAACTTTCATTGAGAAGTTACCTCCGCTTTAGAAGGACTTCAAAGAACTACTTAAAGTATAAACGCAAGGAGATGACTATTGAAGATCTCATCATACTCTTGAGAGTTGAAGAGGACAACAAGGCGGCAGAAAAGAGGTCACAAACAAATTCAATAGTAGCAGGAGCAAATATTGTTGAAGAAGGGTCAAATGTCAAAAAGAGAAAGAAGCCATTTGGACCAAAGGGCAATCCACCTAAAGAGAGGTTTAAAGGCAATTGTCATAACTATGAGAAGGTTGGGTATAAAACTATAAGCAGTAGAAGAATCAATCAAATATGATTGAAAAGAATGAAGAAGTGGAGAACCTATGTGTCATGTTGACTCAATGCAACTTAGTAGGAAATACCAAGGAGTGGTGGCTTGATTCTAGAGCCACTTCACATATTTGTGCAGTTAAAGAAGCCTTTGCAACATATGCCCCAGTCTACACCTTATGAGACAATTTATATAGGAAATTCTTCCACAACAAAAGTTGAAGTTTAAAGATGACATCAAGCATGGTGGTGACTCTAAATAGAATTTGTTATGTTCCAGAAATAAGGAAGAACTTAGTTTCTTTTGATCTCTTGGTAAAGAATGGATTTAAATGTATTTTTATTTCTGATAAAGTCATAATTACCAAAAGTGAGATGCATGTAGGAAAATGCTACCTTACTGAGGGTCTTTTCAAATTGAATGTAATGGTTGTTGAAAGTAATAAAGTTTAGACTTCTCCTTATTTTTGAGTCAAATGATCTATGACATTCACATTTAGGACATGTCAATTATAAAACCTTGTGAAAAATGAGTAATTTGAATGTATTGCCAAAGTTTGAAAACAAACAGTCAAAATGTCAAGTATGTGTGGAATCTAAGTATATTAAGCATCCTTATAAGTCAGTTGGAAGGAATTCAAATCCCTTGGAATTACTTCACATAGATATTTGTGACAATACTATCTCGCAATGAAAAGAAGTATTTCATAACATTTATTGACGACTATATGCGAGACTGCTATATTTATTTACTTAGTAATAAAAATCAGAAAATTGAAGCATTCTTCAAATAGTACAAAAGTGAAATTGAATTACAACTGAATAAAAAGATCAAAATGATAAGAAGTGATAAGGGTCGTGAATATGAATCTCATTTTGAGGAAATATATTTGAAATATGGTATTATTCATCAAACAACAACCCCTTCTCACCACAATCTAATGGAATTACGGAAAGGAAAAAATAGAACACTTAAGGAGATGATGAATGTCATGAAATTAGTTCTAGTTTACCCCAGAACTTGTGGGGGAAAGCTATCCTTATGGCTAGTCGTATACTCAATCAAGTTTCCCATAGTAAAACACAATCTATTCCATATGAAAAATGAAAAGAGTGAAAGCCTAACCTTGAATACTTGAAAGTGTGGGGTGTTTGTCTAAGGTTCATATTCCTAAACCTAAAAGAACAAAAATAGGACCAAAGACGATTGATTGTGTGTTCATAGGATATGCTATGAATAGTAAAACATATCAATTTCTGATGCATCGATTAAAAAAAATTCTGGCATTCATATTAATATGATAATTGAAATAGATAATGCTAAATTCTTTGAAACAATATACCAGTATAAAAAAGAATATGAATTGTTTAATGAAGGAACTAAATGACCTCGAGAAGAAACAAAGTAGAGTAATCATAATGAGAAAAATCCAAGGCGAAGCAAATGTCAAAAGAGCTCTACTTCCTTTGGATAAGATTTTGTAACATTTTTGTTCAAAAATGAGCCATGAACCTCTAGAGAAGCTATGATTTCTTTAGAATCACAACAGGGAGGCAGTCAATAGGGAGATTGAATCCATAATGAATAATCATACATGGAAATTGATTGATCTTCCTCCTGGAAATAAACTCTTAGAGTCCAAATGGATTTCTAAAAGAAAAATGAAAGCTGATGGCACTATTGATAAATATAAATTAAGACTTATTGTCAAATGATTTAGACAACATGAAGGTCTTGACTACTTTGATACGTACTTACTGTAACTAGAATCACATCAATTCAAACATTAATAACATTAGCCATGATATATGATCTAGAAATTCATAAAATGAATGTCAAAACAACCTTCTTAATTGGATACTTGGAGGAAGAAATCTATATGGAACAATCAGAAGGGTTCATAGTTCCTGAAAATGAAAAGAAGGTGTGCAGACTTATTAATTCATTATATGGACTAAAACAAGCACCCAAATAATGGCATACAAAATTTGACCATACAATATTGTCAAATGGTTTTAAAATAATATTGTTTCAAAATTAATGAGTGTGACAAATGTGTTTACATTAAGAACACTCAAATAAAATTGTCATTGTTTGCTTATATGTTGATGATATGTTAATAATGAGTAATGACATTACTAACATAAATGCTACTAAGCATATGCTTGCTAGTAAATTTGATATGAAAGACCTAGGAGTTGCTAACTTGATAACAAGAATTAAGATTCATAAAACTCCTCTCGATCTAGCATTGTCTCAAAATTTCATTATATTATAATGGTACTAGAAAAATTCAAGTATTTAAACTACAAAAGTGTAAAAACCCCCCAATTGATCCAAACCTTAATCTTGCTAAGAATAAAGGTGAAAGGCAATCTCAATTGGATTATGCAAGAGTGTTTGGAAGTTTGATGTATATCATGAACTGTACGCAACCAGACATAGCTTATGCTCTAAGTAAATTGAGTCGGTAATAACCAAAATTATTAGATGGCAATGACACAAGTTTTGGGTATCTAGAACATACTCAAACTTTGCTTTGCATTATAATAAGTATCTAGCAGTTGTTGAAGGATATAGCGATGCAATCTGGATTATTGGGTCAACTAAAACTAAGTTCACAAGTGAATACGTTTTTACTATTGATGGAGGTACAGTATCATGGAAATCATCAAAACGAACATGTATAGCTTAATCTAAAATGGAGGCTGAATTCATAGCCTTAGACAAGTGATGATGTTCACACTCCAATAAGAAAGCGGTCGCTATTAGCAATTAACCTAACCGAAGGTTAGGGTCGAATCCACAGGGAATATAGGGCTTGACTACGAGAATTCACTATCAATTACTTCGAGCATTTATGATTAAAATCTCCATATGGAGGGGGGTTTATGATTTGAAAATAGAAATAAAATAAATACTATGTTACTACGCGAAGAAACACTTAAATTTAGCGACAACTTGAGAATTGTGTTCCCCATGGTTCATCGACTCGATTACCCTAGACAACACAACTATAATTAGGAATTCGTATATAGGACGGTAACTTAGGTTCTTCCAGACTCTTGTGAAGGTGAAGATCGAATTTCACCATGGTGCGTGGTCAGCAAGCATGGTGTCCCAACTAACTGTTACCCATAGTCCTAGTCAACCTCCTCTTGGTCAGGTTTGGTTGATTAGACGAGAACACATCAATCGAATCTTGTCATTTACTTTCCTTTTCCTATTTGCCACTACCTTGGTCAGGATCGTGATAGTAGGTGGGGTTTGGTGTTGGCCACCACCAAAGAACAATCAAAATGAAGGGAAATAAACAATACATGCAAAACTCCGATCATAGAAATGCAATTACTCTAGCTTATATCAAGTCAACTACCCATGGTTCCCACAACCCCAAGTTATGGGTGCTTAGCTACTCATGGCTAAGGCAAAACCAACAAGAATGCAAATACAAAACATAGTTGAGAATTTTACCCAAATCAAAGAAGATAGATAACACCACAAGTTGAAAACCACAAGCTTGATAGATGGAGAATGAATACAATGTAAGATTTGCAATCTCCAAAAGTGGGTTTTCCAATCGAAAATGACAATCTACCCTACAAACATAAAATATTCTAAAGAGAATATTCAAAGTCTCAAGTCTGGAATCTCTTTCAAATAAACCCTAACATAAAGTATATATAGTATTTACAAACTTACCCTAAAAATTACACAAAAAAGATAGTTGGCGGCAAGTACGTCTCACATCGTAAGGTGACCTACTAGTTGTAATCAGGGTCTCATATAGAAACTTGGCATTTTGGACTTGAATGTTACGACCCACTAGTACGAGTCGTTGCTTGGGCTATGACTCGTATGCTCTTCTCGTAGTCTAGGCCTTCAGTTTTTGGTCTAAAATTTTGGCTCTCTGTTTCTTGCTATGAGTCTACCTATATAAGTCGTAGTGAGACCTACGACTCGAAGGGTGGCCTCGTAAGGCTGACCTCCACATAGCAAATTTTTTATTTTTGCTCTCTGTTTCTGGCTACGAGATCACCCTATAATTTGTAGCTTGGGCTACGACTTGTAGGTGAAATCTGCAATTTTCTCCCAAAATCATGCCAACCTACCTTTTCTGCAAAAACAACACAAAACACATAAAAACCATAAAAAGTTGCATTAAGAACTCACAAAATTTCTTGTTTTAGGCATCAAATGTGCTGTATTTTGATAGCACATCAACACCCTCGACGACCATCTCTACCTTTGTTTAAAGCATGAGGACAATCAATCACCTTATGATCCACTTTACCACAACCAAAGCAAGCATTTGAGTTTCTCATACATAGGCGTGAACTGTTGCTTGTCCTCAAACGATGACTCAGTCTAAACAGACAATGAATGATACATAGTAGCTATACCCAAGGCTTATACATCATTTACTCTAATTCAGGTACCCAACTTTTATTTTCAAAATCAGATTACAAAGCTACTAAGCAAAACAAAAACACAAGGATATATCTGGCAACATAACTATGATAAGCTAAGAAGTATCAACCATCTGCAATCACTAGGTTAGTCATATGCTAATCAAGCAGTGCAAATGCCCTCACAGAAAAGAAGTACCTCTTACTCACTCAAAAAACATTTAGAATTCAGGGACTGAGCAAACATTCTCACTCTCACAAATGAAATTCATGCAAAATGACTAACACCATAGGCTTGCCTCTATACTCAACTTCCGGATTTGTGACAAAGTAGCTTTGGATCACTTTAAGACTTAATGGCTTGTAACATAGGCTCACGGGGCTTTGGTATGGCATTTTAGGCAAGTAGTGACTAAAAACTATCCTTGAACCATGTTTACCCACACTTTTACCTTCATAACCCAACCATTTTCACTAAATTCACCCTTATTCTCCTACTTTAAGCTTTCCCTGAGTGCTTTCATTCTCTTTTTCAGCTGTGCCTTATTTTGGACTTCATTTTTGCAATTCTCTTCAATCCAAGACACTTTTCTTTTCTTTTTCNGCTCATGACTTTTCATTTCTTTTTTTATTTCCCAATTAAGCACCTCATTTTCATTACTTTACCACAACAAAGGTCACCCTCAACTTAGGTTTTTAGCCTGAGGTGAAGTACATAATATCTATTCCCCAGACCAGGGCCACCATTTGTAGCCACCCTCAACTTAGGCTTTCAACCTCAGTTAAGGTTCATATGTTCAAGGATAGACCAGGGCCAATATCAACGTATTTCATAAAACAAGGCTAAGCTAGCCAGGTGTCAAGAAAGAATGAGTACATGAAAGGTTCAAACATTTGTAACAAGGGGTTCACTAACATATTTGGTAGGTCATTTAGGCAAAAGTGGGCTCACTTTAAGAACAAAGGCCTAAGATCCTTTCCAAAACAACCACATCACCAAATCAATCTTAAGTAATAAGGTAAGTTCTAAGTCCATACATGATACATGAATACGGTAAAATAAGCTCACAACACACATGACATTGCACACACAATCAAGTATAGACTTACAGGTCATGCTTCAAGTCTCAACTTACCTTTTCATTATCAAAACAAACATCACCAGATAATCAATATGCATGATTGCATCAATAACCAACAATCTCAATTTTTTTTAAGGGTACTGAATTTTTATCAATTTTTTAAAAAAACATTTAAAGGCTATGTATACGCCACAAGATAATACTATTATGTATCTACCAATTATCTATACTATCTAGACATACCGGTACAACAAAAAATTAACATCCATAAGGAAAAATAAACATGACTAGAAAACCTTAGATAAAAAATAGGAAAAGTTATAGACTTGAGGTTATTTA
>DF359715.1:58151-79517 GCA_000787875.1 Solanum virginianum
AAATGGCCGCCATATGTAGTGACTCCTGCACCACCTCCTCTGGTATCGGCTCCTCCTCTAGTACTGCTGGGTTATCAGGTCTAGGTCTCTTGTGGCTCATCTTTGGGGCACCCGTCTTGATGGGCCTCTTTTCATGGGTATGTGGGTGGTCAGCTAACCAGTCAAAAACCTCATCACCAGCCGGTGCCACCTCCGGGATTGCAATAGAGGCTGCTAACATCTGCAATAAGTCGGCCTTAAACTTGGCTAACTCCTCTGTTACTACCCTCTTATCAGCAGGCTGAGCACCCTCAAGCCTCTTCTGGGCTCTCGCCTCGAATATATCTACATAGGCATCCACCGCTCTAACCCTCTAATATATCAAATCGCGAGCGAATGCCTTTGCCCTCTCCTCTAAGTCCTGTACGGTTTGACAGGCCCATGGTCTGACTTGGGCTGCTAGAGTCTGTAGCCTGAGCTCCACTGTAGATACCCTACGTACTAGTGCCTGAAAAGCAATAACAGAGATAAGAGAATCAACCTGCAAAGAAGATGATGTTGGTATAGGAGTACTGGAGGACGGCGCCGACTTAATCTCAATAGCTGGGGAAGGCTCTACTATAGCTGGAGTAGTACCTGTGGTGGCTGGAGTCAGAGGCTCAACAGGGAACGGATCTGAGATAGCCAGAGAAGCTGCTCGCGATGGGGCCACCATGTTCTTATCAGCCTTGATCAGGCTGGGATCCATAGTGTGCAGTGCCTCTACATGTGGGTCCAATGAGGTTTGAGTACGAATCGCCAACTCGTGGATCTGCTCGGCGTTGACTTAAGCCCCATCAATATTGTAGCCAGCTAAAATGCTGGCTAGTAGTACAACTCTCTCCAAGGTGATCACATTATCTGTAAAGGTAGGCCTGATGTGCCAACGGATAATAGACCACCAAAACTTGGCTTAGAATGAGAGGTGAGATTTCACAATCTGAGCAACGTGGTTTTTGACTCACGTAGGCTCAAAACCCTCCTCACATATCTTGCTGGCTATCCACCTGAGCAACTCTATCTTCATATCCATATTCTTCTTGTTCACCACTTTCTTCATCTTTGCAATTTTATCATCATACTCTGCGGTGGAATGAGGTATTCTGTAGTTTGGCCCGAACTAAACCCTCTTGATAGTCTCCTTTGAAATGTCAACGATTTTAACCCGAACTAGAACTTCTCGCAACCTCAGCTGTTCTATAGGTTTCTTCCCTTGAGGAAGATTTTGGAGAATAGTGGCATAATAGGCGACATAAAATTCTGGAACTAGATATGAGGCATACTTGCCCAATTTCTATGACAGCCATGCAAGCCCGTGATGGTTAATTTTTGCCTTCAAGTCAAGCACCCTACTTAATATAGAATCATTGAGTCTGGATTCCTCATGAAATTGTCAAACAGGATTTCCTTGACCCTTTGGTTCCAACCTTTGTCATATATTTCCTTCATGCTTGGAATACACCATCTAGTATTTCTAGGGTCTGTGGAAGTGACAGTAGCAGTAAGGTCCACTGATGATTGAGAATTAACCTCCCAGGTTGGCTTTATGATGCCTTAATGGACCCCGACTCCGAAAGTGAAAGGCCATCATCCGACCCATCTTCATTATCCTCCTCTTCAGACTGAGAGGGACTAGTGACTTCCATCGATATTACTATAGCACGGGCTCAAGTCTGAGGCACATTTGCCTCGGGGTCTATCTGGACTTTGTGGACTTCTACAGAGCCCTCAGATTTCTCATCATTAGATGGGTCATCCCTCAACCGTTTTCCCGGAGCTTTGGTAGCTTCTTTTATAGCCTTGGGAGCCATATAACTTGAAAATTGGCCACCCACACCGCAAAATTAACACCTTAGTATTTGTGAAAATAGCCAACAACTAGGCAAGTAATAACGAACAGAAAAGGAGAAACCACAAAAACACACAAAACAAACTCACTGAATCAGTTGCTGGTTCCCAGGTACGTGACATAGGTACGGCTCTAGGGTGACCTACAAGTCGTAACTTAGAGTTATATCAATTTTCAGAGGAATTTTATAGACACAAGTCAGGTCTACGAGACCCGCACTATGACTCATAGTGGGAACTTTGCCCCATAAGTGGGTCTCGTATGGTATGTGTCAAGGCACCATAAGTCTCTGCTATTTCTTACGAAGGACAGCTACGACTCGTAAGACATCCTACGAGTCATACATGGCCTTTAGTAGAACACAACAAGCACCTGTAGTGCCTGTAATTTTACCATAAAACCCAACACAAATTAAAACAACCTTAAGCATGATTTAAAAATAGGTCTCAACCAATCCAAAAGGTCCGACAAATGTAACCCCATGCATGAATACTCAAACGATGGTTTCCCAACAACTATATCACTAATTGACAATTAAACACCAACTTCCCAACACATTCAAAAATCGCTCAGAAGTATTTGATCTTAAAACTCATAACAATTAACATCAGCATAAAATCAGCATAAAATCATGGGAGCAAAAGGGATCATACCCATTTTCAACACAATCAACACACACCAGATTCACACTCTACTTTGACATGAGTTTATAAATTGATCAACCAAAATACATGCGCTCAACACATATGATCAACATGTCAATATCACAGTTAGCCCCCGAAGAAAATATCACCATTCCAAAGTAATACTTAGGCATTTAAATCAACTCAACCCTAGTTCTCCTATCCACACAAGCATATTCTTAGGGGCTTTCCAATATTCTCACTAATCACATAGTCATCCAACAATATAGGAAACTTATAACATGAGTCTACAAAGTTAGATAAGGAAACATAGCAATAGAGAGAATACTAAGCGAATGGAAGCATTGATAGAGAAATGGGGATGTCGAAACCCTAGAAAAATAGGGCCGTCGGAAAATGTCATAAAAAAATAACGTGGGTTAACAGAAAATATGATTGAAATAGTTAAAAAGGGTATTGGGAAAGCTTTCAGGAAAAGTATTCAGTCAGATGTTGAGAAATTAGGGGTTAAACAAATTTTGACCCCTTATATACTCAATTCAGGTCAACTTTTAAAATTCAGCATATCAGGTCTATGAAACCCTAACTATGAGTCGTAGCATGTCCTACGACTCATAAGTCCCAGTCTCATAGTAGACCTAACACTTAGAAAAGTTTAGAATTCATACTTGGGCACTACGAACCCCACTTTTGACTCGTAGAGGGCCCTACGAATCATAAGGTTAGCTCGTAGTGTGTGTGCCAACTTTAAGTCCTTACTATTTTCCTCTACGAGG
This sequence comes from Solanum virginianum, assembly GCA_000787875.1. Classification (NCBI taxonomy): domain Eukaryota; kingdom Viridiplantae; phylum Streptophyta; class Magnoliopsida; order Solanales; family Solanaceae; genus Solanum; species Solanum virginianum. Next base: position 61,439 of record DF359715.1, read on the forward strand.
CATGACTATGAGTTGTAGTGGTGACTACAACTCATAGGCCTGCTAGTAGAGGCTGCTCCAAATGCCATTTTCTTCAACTCCTCAGCTTTTGGTCTCCTGCAAATCATACTTAAAGATACACCAATGCCTGGAATAATACAATAGATCCAATGTCTCGACATATCAAAACAAGTATCAAACTACTACCTAACAATTCAAACAAATGACAAAAACCTAAAACAGTCCAAAAATATAAGAGATACTTGGGTTGCCTCCCAAGAAGCGCCTTGTTTAACGTCGTGGCTCGACTTTGTCATCATGAATACTCAAAATTCCTCATGGGTTGACAGAGTCTCCTTTTTACTCCTCTAGCCTCTTCTTCGATCTCTTTGCACAGGTTCTAATCATGTTGGAAGTTGTTCAATCTTGTCATCAAGTCTCTGTATTACTATTGCTTATTGATCCACCTTGTAGTTCACTTTCATGACATTAAACTCTATCTCTTGCATAACCTCTTTTTGCTCATTAGTCTTGATGAGCACTTTCTCAAGCATGCACTCAATCCTAGTTAGTTTATAGCCTTGTTGGTGCGGTATCTGAGCCAATTTGGCACATTCTCCTTTCTAGAAGTGCTAGGGGTTCCCTTTGATGCACTGGTGAATGATACTATTTGTTCTTGAAATAGTTGGTAGACTTGAGCACTGACAGATAAATTCTCCATATATTCGGTAATTTCATTGAATGGTGGCCTTAAGAATGCTCAACAATCCTCTCTAAATAATACATTAGCATACTACTGTTGCTCGGAGGTTAGTACTCGGTAGAAGGTTGCTACCAATACATCATCAGATAGGCCATGATCTCGCTTCAGACCTATTCAATTTTTATATCGTTCCTAAACTGCTCCCAATAACTCTCCTAGAACTTGCTTGTTATCTAGCAGCTCTTGCTTGTTAGGCCCTTCATAGAAATTCATGAGGAAAACCTTCTGCAATTCCCCCTAACTGGTGAAAACATCTGGTGGAAGTGTTGACCACCACTCTGCAGCCTCGCACCTGAGAGTCATGGGAAAGGTTTGAAGGGCCATGGCATCCCAAGCAGGATGTCTCGTACCAAGCACCTCCTTTAGTGTTTGGGTAAACTGATGAAGGTGGGTTTGGGGATCCTTAGATTCTTGCCTATAGAACAGAACACATCTCTGTAAGGTTTCCAACAAATCGCTTGTAATGTAGAGCTTTTGTTCGGTTATTGTGCAAATCAACCTGCGAATTAAAATTAACCAACCAAAAACAAAAATAAAGGTAAAATACAAGAGAGTTTAGCAATTACTACTTGAACTAACTAATAATGAAATCAAGTCAGAACCTAGTCGTATTCCCCTGCAAATGGCTCCATAATTGTTTATGCTGATGTTCATGCTCCAATAAGAAAGCGATGGCTGTCAGTAATTAACCTAAGCGAAGGTTAGGGTCGAATCCATCGGGAATACAGGGGTTGTCTACAAGAATTCACTATCAATCATTTCGAGTATTTATGACTAAAATCTATCAAATGGAGGGGGGGGTTGTGTTTTGAGAATAGAAATGAAAGTAAATACTATGCTATTATCTGGATAAATACTCAAATTTAGGGATAATTTAGGAGTTGTGTTCCCCATGGTTCGTTGACTCGATTACCCTAGACAACATAACTATAATTGGGAATTTGCATGCAGGATGGTAACTTAGGTTCTTCCAGCCCTCTTGTGAAGGTGAAGGTCGAATTTCGCTATGGCGCTTGGTTGGCAAGTATGGTGTGCCAACTAACCGTTACCTATTGTCCTAGTCAACCTCCCCTTGGTTAGGTTTGGTTGATTAGACGAGAACATATCAATTGAATCTTGTCATTTACTTCTCTTTTCTTATTCGTCACTACCTTGGTAAGGATCATGATAATAGGCGGGGTTTGGTGTTAGCCACCACCAAACAACAATCAAAATGAAGGAAAATAAATAATACATACATTAATACCACAAGTTGCAAACCACAAGCTTGATAGATGGAGAATGAATACAATGTAAGATTTGTAATCCCCAAAAGTTAGTTTTCCAATAAAAAATGAGAATCTACCCTAAAAACCTAAAATATTCTAGAGAGAATATTCAAAGTCTCAAGTCTAGAATCTCTTTCAAATAAGCACTAACATAAAGTATATATAGTATTTACAAACTGAACCCTAAAAATTACACAAAAAAGACAGCTGGCAACAGGTTCATCTCACAGGTTTGACTTGTAGGGTAACCTATGAGTCATAATCGGGGGTCTCGTATCAAGCATTTGGCATTTTGGACTTGAATGTTATGACCTATTGGTATGAGTCATAGTCTAGGCCTTCAGTTTTTGGTCCAAAATTTTGGCACTCTGTTTCTTGCTACGAGTCCATCTATATGAGTCGTAGTGAGACCTACGACTCGTAGGGTGGCCTTATAAGGCTGACCTCCACTTAGCAAATTTTTGATTTTTGCTCTCTGTTTCTAGCTACGAGATCACCTTACAACTTATAGCTTGGGCTACAACTCATAGGTGAGCTCATATGTCTTGCGCTTCAGCAAAATCTACAATTTTTTCCAAAATCATGCCAACCTACCTTTTCTACAATAATAATACAAAACACATAAAACCCATAAAAATAGCATTAAGAACTCACAAAATCCTTTGTTTTAGGCATTAAATATGCTGTATTTTTACGGCACATCAACAAGGTTATTGAAGAAGCTGAATGGCTCCAAAACTTTCTAGAAGATATTCCTTTTTGGCCTAAACCAATGACTCCTATATGTATACATTATGATAGTCAAGTGGCAATAGTAAGAGTTGGGAGAGTTATATGTAATGATAAGTCTCGCCACATTTGAGAAGACACAATATCATTAGATAACTATTCTCTAGTGGAATTATCACAATTGACTATGTGAAGTCAAATGAGAATATGTTGGATCCACTTACAAAAGGCCTAGCTAGAGAGGGATTTGAGAGATTATCATAGAGAATGAGACTATATCTAAGGACAAATCACCATGATGGTAACTCTACCTAGAAGATTGGAGATTCTAAGATCTATGTTCATGGAGAAAACATAAAGTCATTGATGATGGTTCAACATTGTCAAAATTATTTCAAGGTCTATCCTCATGATCAGATAATGTTTAGTAAAAAGGATAAGGTAGTATGACCTTTTAATGGTTTCTAAGTTTGATACATGGTATATCAAGTAGTGTATTTATGGAACAATACATTTAGAAATAATCTATGTAAGTGTGAAGTATAATTCGCTTTAAGGAGAATTCAGTAAGGCCAGTTCTCTATGCACTTATGAACCAAGAAGTGTTTATGGTTGACGCGAATAAAACAATGAGAACCAAAATCAGTTAGAAGGTTAGTTGTATGAGTTATGTTGTCTAGGTATACGACAAAGCTTGACGGTTCAAAGATATCAAATCTACCGATTGACCAAGTATGGTCGATATATATTCACTATGGAAAGTTCAAAGGGAAACCTACTTATCTAGATGCAATTAATCCTTATTTATGGATCACACAAGTTTTTCATGTATATATTTTAAACAATAGTCATTCTATAACACCCCAAATTCATCCCACCTAGTCTGAGTAAATGCTCTAAGAAAAATTGAGAAAATTGATTCATAAAAGTCACTAGAGGAAACCACGAAGGCTACCTACGACTCGTAGAGTTAACTACGTCCTGTAGATGAGGCCTCACATGTGCCCTTATTAATTGGTGAATTTATCTAAGTCTGACGCCCAGGTACAAGGTAGTCTATAGACCATATACCATTCCATGACCTATAGATCATGGTCCATAGATTGATGGCCCAAAAACCAACTTTTTAGATATTGAGTGACGAGTTAGCAGATAACCCATCAAATCATCTGGCTCCTAAGTCTAGTTTCATAGGTTGAAGTTCTAGGGAACCAAGTTTTCTGAACTTTGAAACCACGAGTTATCAGACGGTCTGTAAGGCACTTTATAGCCTATAGGAAGAGGTTTCGTGAGTCCCAAGTTGATTCTTAATAACCAAATTCTTGGATACCCTCACTTACAAGAGGTCACTTATAACCCATAAATGGTTCCACGGCTCGTAGACGGGGTCTCATGATTCCACTTGATAGTTTTTAAGAGGATTATTTTCATCTTTTCCTACCTTTTTTAATTGAAACCTATAACATTTTGAACATGTTTTAGATCCCTTACTCTAAGGGTATTACTCCTTATTAAACACTTAGAAATTTTAGAGAGCATCGAGGAAGGTAAAAAGCTAGGGATCCAAGCACGCAAGTAAAGATTGTCTGAAAACTTATCGTCCTTTGTAATTTTTAGGTATGTAAAGCTAAACTAAAATATGGAATTGTTCTTCCATATGCTTCTTTGACATCATAGAAAAATTGTGAAACTATTGAGTCTCTCTGAATGATCTCCTAAATGTTTTCTTGTAAATTATATATACCCTATGTATTTTCATAAGTTGATAATTATCATAAACTTGATTTATGAAATAAATACTCTACTAGAGTTATTTCATGAACCCTACATATTCTTCATAAAGGATTGCATGAATGAACTTAAGAATTGAGTCTAGAGCATTGATTTGAGAATGATTGATTGTGATTGTGATGTAAGTATAATGATAGGTTGTTATGACTTGATAGTCCTGTGAGTCTTCAAATTTGAACTCTAAAGATAGGTATAAATTAAAAGTCCTCCTCTGTGATTGTCTAACTCACTTTTGAAAGGTTGATGGGATTGATCTGTCAAATTGTTGAAAGGTTAATAAAATAGAACCGATAAGCTGAAAGAGTCCATTAAGAGACTCACAAATTATTGATTTGAAAGTGAGTATTTTATGAGCATTGAGTCTTGGAAGGAGTATCGAGTACCAAATTTAGCAAGATCAAGTCCAACTCAAACTCAATAACTATGTCACCAAACATAGGAGAAGATTAAAACCATTAAGTCATAAGTTTCCTCTTGATAGTTCCCTAAAAGAATAAAGGATTCATTGATTTGATATGATCCATTATGGATCGATTTGTTCTTTACCTTAGCAAGTACTGAACGATTATTATAACATCAATGAGATTGTTGTATGATCACTAGCTCATAACTAGTTATTATCAGATAAGAGAAATTCCCAAATAGGTTATATACTAATAGTATCTGAATTGATTGGACCGAATCCAAATGAGATTTGATTTGCATTGATTGGTCATTGTCTACTCTCTATTCTTACTTTAGATAGACATTTGACATTTTGATTGAGCATTTTTGATTTGATGTTATTGTACCTATATTTGTTTCATTCAACCATTTTACATACTCGTACATTCTATATACTGACGTCCCTTTGGACTGTATCATTTAATGATGCAGAAATAGGTACTGGAGGCCATCAATAGGTGCACCATTAAGGATCTATTGCAGTCAGCTAATTTGTTGAGTCCTCCCCATCTTTCAGAGGATGCACATTTACATTATCATCTAGATACTATAGTATAGCACTTTATTTCTTTCCATTAAGGTAGCCATGACCTATTGTGGTGCCATTTAGATAGTAGCGATAGAGACTTCATAGACTAGACTATGAGCTATTAACTTGATAGAGCTTTGGCTAGTTCTTTCTTACTAGTCTTGTCATTGAATTGGTTGGCCTATGGTCTTTATCTACAAAGATTTGATTGTAATCTTCCTATTAAGCTATTTCTTGATTGTTGATGTCTTTTGCTATAAGATTATGATTGAATGAATGTGATGAGGCCAAGTGGTTCATTTACGAGTCAACAATGATTCCTGTGTGTTGGCCATGTCAAGGGTACCCTCGTGGGGCGTGATAAACTTAGTATCAGAGCACAGAGTTCAAGTGCCCTAGAGAGTCTATGATGCCATGTCTAGTAGAGTCTTATTTATGGGTATGTTTTGCACCACACTTTATAAGCAGGAGGTTATGGGACATTACGAAGAGTTGCACTTCTTTTGTATTATGAGTTCGTGCGATAGAGTTTAACTCTATGAAGCTCTCTTCTAACTCGTGTGTTTCACATTTGAAGAGTTGTCATCATGCCTCCAAGAAGAGAAGCGAGAGGGAATATGGCTAGACAAAATGCTAACCTACTTGAGCTCTAGAATCAGGATGAATCCATAGGCCTAGTCATCCCTAAACAACTACCATAGGCTGGCATCTGTAATGCTGAGCTTCACTATGCATCCAGACTTTAGCCTAGGCTATGACAACATCAGTTACTAGATAAGGAGCAAGCATAGGGGATGCTCCAGACATATCCAGGGTTGGTGAGTTCCTATGAATGAACCTGCACGAGAAACAGAGGGTCTACATCCAGCAAGGATCCTAAGAACTACATTGATGAGCTATAAAAAGTGTTCTAGGTGATATATGTAACCGAAGTTGATAGGATTGAGTTGGTTTCCTACCAACTCAAAGGTGTTGCCAGACTGTGGTATGACCATTGGAAGAAGAACAGAGGAGATGGATCCCAGTTCTGACTTAGATAGTATTTAAAGAAGCTTTCTTGGGGTGCTTCTGTCTGAGAGAGCTGAAGGAGGCCAATATATGAGAGTTGTTGAATCTGAAACAAGGGTTTATGATGGTGAAAGAGTATGGTATTAAGTTCATGCAACTATCTCACTATGCTCCTTAGATAGTTGCAGACATGAGACGCAGGATGGGTTTGTATGTTGATGGGTTGAACAATTGGCCGAAGAAAGATGGGAGAAGAGTTATTCTTGTAATATGACATGGACATAGGTAGGACGATGATCTATGTGCAGCAAGCTAAGGGGGAAAGATAACAAGACATAGATAAGATCAAGAATAAGAGGACAAAAATATCTGGTTCTGAGGTTGGAAAGAGAGGAAATAAGAGTCGTAACAAGTTTTAGTCTAGGCCAACACATTCATTTGCTAGTGCACCAGCATTTAGAAATTGGAATGCATTAAAGTCTCAGCATTTTAGAGCTCAGGGATATCAGTCACAGACTAGTGTGGCTCAAGGCTCACACGGTAAGCCACCATGTGGTAAGTGTGGCAAATTACACTTGGGAAGATGTCGTGAGGGAAGTGATGCGTGTTAGAAGTATGGACAAATGGGTCACTTCTAGGGAGATTGGCCAAAGTGGGTTGACAAGGCCTAGTATTTAACCCTAACATAACTATTGAAGGGCAGTTAGAAACTGCCACTACAAATACCGATGAAGGAGCAAATTATCTATATGCAATAGGAAATCGACAGGATCAGAAAGTGGCACCAGATATTGTGATAGGTATGCTTCAAGTCTTTACCATTGATTGTTATCCCTTACTTGATCCGGGTGCCACTATATCTTTCGTAACTCCTTATATAGCTAGTAGAATTGAGATCCTTTCTGAATGCTTGCTTGAGCCTTTTTTTATTCTACTTTTGTCGGTGAGTCTATTCTAGCTGAGAAAGTTTATAGTGATTGTGTAGTGTCCATTTGTCATAGGGATACCTTTTTTGATTTGATTGACTTAGAGATGACTTATTTTGATATAATACTTGGCATGGATTGGCTTCACACCTATTATGCCACTGCTGATTATAGAACCCAGACTGTCAAATTCCAGTTTTTGAATAAGCCCGTCATAGAGTGGAAAGGTGATTATGTTATGCCTAAGAGTAAGTTTATTTCCTACCCTAAGGCTAGAAAGCTAATCTTTAAGAGATGTATCTATTGAAACACCCCTCATGTGCTTCGCGTTGCCCCATAATCATAATTTCCATATATCTCAAAATTCGTTCGTGATTTCAAAAATTTAACTTCATATTCTTGATTAGGTGGAAAAATTGAGTGGGAAATAGGTACAACCCAGAATTTAGAAGACCCATAGTGAAAAATAATTTTTGCTAATTTTTGATTTCTAATGTCTGTTCGTGCTCAGGTTGCGACGTGCCTTGGGCACGGACTTGTGTAACTTGTTCCTTCGCGTTTGGTTTGCATCGCGGACTAGACGTGGAGCAGTGTTAAATTTTCCCTAATTTCTTATTTCATCTAATGTCATTGGGGTAATAGCTCCATGCCCATTTAAACGTGAATTCTTCCATACTTAGCCATTTTTCAACTCTATAACTCAGAAAACCCTCTCTAAAACCTCTCCAAGACTTTATCAAATCTCTCATTCAAATTCATGGATTTCAAGCTCAATTTTGGAACTCTAGAACCCATCTCAAGCTTCAAGTCTCCTTTAAGTTCATATCAAGGGATTCAAGGTTTAAGGTATATGGGTCTTTATTCATAGGTCTTTCTTCTCTTTTTATGGAAATTGCATGATTTCAAGTTGTATTACCTATGAGTATCTCTTATTATGAATTATGAACATAAATTATGTTGGGGTTTTATTAAGTATTGTTTAACTATACATGAATATGTATTTCAAGCTTATTCCATAAATTGGTTTTGTTTATTGAGACTATGCATGATTTGAGCTATGAAACTATGAACTATTATGAGCTTTTGTGATGGATTTCAAGATATCCTAAATGAGGGTTTTACTATAATATTGGTGGGTTGATTTGCATTGAGTTTACTTATCTTATTTTACTCTTGAATTTCATGATTTTAAACAAGTATCATGAACCTACCTTGTGTTTGATGAAATGACATGACAAGAATTCTCAAGTTATTGATGATCTATGACATGATTTATAAGTCAAGTGACTTCATGATGATTAAGGTCTTTCAAGCATGTATTGAATTCATGAAAAGTTACATGATTTACAAGTCAAGTGACTTTATGATGATTAAGGGCTTTCAAGAATGTATTAAATTCATGAAAAGTATCTATAATTTTACAAGTATCAAGTTAAGCCCTATTTCAAGAATTTTACCCCATATGAGCCATTTATATTAAAGCAAGGGATCATGTATGATTATTATCTACTCTCATGTTCAAGTTAGGCTCACTACTAGAGGTCAAGCATGTTTATATGATACTCAAGTCATGTTATCATGTCTCTTACAAGTTATTCATGTTATGATTAACATATGGTTATTTCAAGTACTCCGTAGGATTTGACTTAGCACCGATTGAGGCTTAAGATGGGGGCTCGACTCAAGGGGTCCTTATATAAAGTTATTAGTCTCTAAACTATATGCCACCATAGGATTATGAATATTACCCTTGCTATACTAGTGGATCCATCTAGTTCATGTTATCATGATTGGTTTACCTAGGCAAGTAGACCACACTTCGTTGGGGGTGTCATGCCCGGTCACCTTAACTGAGGGGATGTCATCCATTGGAGTCCAAGTTGTAGCTGCTTGGTCTATGTCGGGTGAGGTCTCTTCCCATATATGTATGATCTATATACATTATGCAAGTTGAATGTTTTACAAACATGTTTTACCACAAGCATTGATCATACACCTCATATTGAGATTATATATCCATTGATTATGATTATTTATTTTGAATATATTGGCTTATGTCCTTGTTGCATTGTATCCTGTATACTTAGTACATTCAATGTACTAATGCATACTCTATTGCTACATGATATTACCATGTAGGGACCGGAGCTCCTTTTGATCATCCTCCTCTACGTGGCTAGTTCATTCTCCTAAAAAGCTTTTGGTGAGTCCTCACTCCGAGGATAATATCTACTTTATTTCATGCTATGATTAGACTTATTCCTTATTTTGGATGCTTATTATTATGAGAGTGAGCCCGGGAAGTGTCTTGGCCCCCGCTCCATTCTAAAGTAGAGGTGTTATTGGATACTAAGTTTGTATATGCTTTCAAGCTTGACTCATCTTATAATTCTATGTTTATGAAAGATTTCCCTTAGTCCCTCTTCCCTTTTTATACTTGACTCTTTTTTTGATGTTTATTTTACTTCTACAACCAAGGATGTGTGCATGTTACAATCAAGAGGCTAGTTTGGGTTGTCTTTGTACTACTCATTTGCCGTGTCACATCTAAGTCCTAGGCTTGGGTTATGATAAGCTTGGTATTAGAGAACTAGGTTGTCAATGGTCCTCAAAGATCTAACACATCACGTTGATTAGAGTCTTATTCATGGTTGTGAAGCTCACCACAATTATGAATAGGAGGCTATGGAGGCGTTTTAGGAAATGTTCCACTTCTTCATGATCTATGTCATACTTTAGATGTAAAGATAAGGCTTTTCCTCTAGTGAATGCTTTTTGCTCTTCTTGATCATGCCTCTATCAAGAGGAAGACTAAGGAGAGCCCACACACCCGAGGAGCAATCGACCCCTATGGCTCCTCAAGCTCCTTAAGATGGAGGGGTAGCCCATGATGAGTTTCAGGTTGCCATCACAATGTTGTCCTATGCTATGACCAACCAAATGAATCAAAGGGACCAAGCTCCTCATACTCCTACTCCGGCCTCAAGGGTGAGGGATTTTACAAGAATGAACCCTCTGGAGTTTCATGGGTCTAAGGTAGAGGACGATCCTCAAGAGTTTATCGATGAGGTGTATAAGGTGATATCTATCATGAGGGTCAATTTGGAGGAGAAATAAAAATTAGCAGCCTACCAACTCAAAGGTGTGGCCCAAATTTGGTTTGCTCAATGGAAATTGGAGAGGTGAGATGATGGTGCTATTCCTTGGCAGGAGTTCAAGGCCGGCTTCCTCAACTAGTTGTTCCCTTTGAGTTACGAGAGGCCAAAATAATGGAGTTTATGAATTTTAATCAAGGCTCCATGAGTGTGAGGGAGTATGCCCTCAAGTTCAACAAACTTTCCAAGTATGCTCCACATTTAGTTGCCGACCCAAGAGCTAGAATGAACAAATTTATGTCAGGAGTGTTTGACTTGGTTAATGAAGAGTGTCATACTACCATGCTAGTGAGTGATATAGATTTGTCTTAGCTCATGACTTATGATGAACAACTCGAGGGGGAAAAACTTAGAAAACAGAGAAGTGGGAAGTCCAAGAGGGCTTGATTTGAAGGTGGTTTCCAAGGTTCTAAGGGTGGTCGGTTTCTACAAGGTCACAAGTTCTAAGGACAAGGGTCCTCCAATGATCCTAACGAGAGATTTCCTAATGATGGGGTGTCTAACCTAAGATTCCAAGGTGGCAATGGTGGGATGACCCATCCTAAGTGCCAAAAGTGTAGGAGAAACGATGGTGGTCCATGTTTGAAAATTCTAATGCTTGCTTTGGTTGTGGTGAGATGGGTCACAAGGTTATTGATTTTCCTCATGCTCAAAACAGGGGTAGAGATGGTCATCCTTAATGCCAAGGTTCTAATGAGGGTCAAAGGGCAAAAGAGAGGCCAACAAGGGGGCACTCCAAGGCAAAATATGTTCTATGCTCTCCAAGAAAGGTAAGGAGTGGATGAGGTGCCTGATGTTGTTACCGGTATGTTAAAGGTTTTTTTATTATGATTTGTATGCATTGATAGATCTGGGTGCCACTCTTTCTTTTATTACTCCTTTTGTTGCCAATAAGCTTCATATATGTCCCGAGTTGTTGTGTGGACCTTATGAAGTGTCTAACCTATTAATGAGTCCATTATTGCTAAAAGAGTCTATAGAGATTGTCCTATGTCCATATTGCATAAAGGCTTGCCTCGTGATTTTGTTGAACTTGATATGGTGGATTTTGATATTATTCTTGGGATGAATTAGTTATATACACATCATGCTTCCATTGATTGTAGGACCTGTAAAGTGAGATTCCAATTCCCTAATGAACCCATCCTTGAGTGGGAAAGTTGTAATATGGTGGTTAAGCTTAGATTTATTTCTTGTCTTAAAGACCAAAAGTTGATTTCTAAAGGTTGCATTTATCACCTTGTAAGGGTTACCAATGCTGAGTCTAAAGTCCTTCCGATTGAGTCAATTTTGGTGGTCAATGAGATTCTTGATGTCTTTCCTGATGAGCTTCCCGGTGTTCCTCCCAATAGACTTTGGTATAGACCTCCTTCTCGATATATAACCTAGTTCCATTCCCCCTTACTGTATGGCCGCGGCAGAGTTGAAGGATCAATTGAGAGATTTGTTGGAGAAGGGTTTCATAAGGCCTAGCAAGTCACTTTGAGGTGCACCAGTGTTGTTTTTAAAGAAAAAGGATGGTTCCCTTAGAATGTGCATAGATTACCAGCAACTTAATAGGGTTACTATAAAGAACAAGTACCCTCTACCAAGGATTGATGACCTTTTTGATCAACTATAAAGGTCTAGTCAATTTTCTAAGATTGATCTTCGGTCCAGATTCTACCAAGTGAGAGTGAGGGAGTGTAATATTCCTAAGATGGCTTTTTAGACTAGGTATGGGCATTTTGAATTCGTGGTTATGTCTTTTAGGTTGACTAATGCACCAGCTATATTTATGGATCTCATGAATAGGGTCTTTAAACCCTACCTTGATATGTTTGTGGTGGTCTTTATTGATGATATATTGATTTATTCCCGGAGTAAGGAAGATCATGTGAATCACTTGAGGGTGGTGTTGCAAATCTTTAGGGATGAGAGGTTGTTTGCTAAATATGAAAGGTGTGAATTTTGGTAGAGAGAGGTTGCTTTTCTAGGGCATTTGGTGTCGGGTGATGGCATTAAAGTGGACCCTAAGAAGACTGAGGTGATAAGAAATTGTCCTAGGCCCTTGACTCCGATGAATATTAGGAGTTTCTTAGGTTTGGCGGGTTACTACCCAGGTTTATGAATGGTTTCTCTTATATTTCTTCCCTTATGACAAAGTTGACCAAAAAGAAGGCAAAATTTGTTTGGACTGATGAATGCGAAAAGTATTTTCAAACTTTGAAAGACAAGCTTATCTCCACTCCTATCTTGGATCTACTAGAAGGGTTAGAAGGGTTTTTTGTTTATTGTGATGCCTCAAGACTTGGTTTGGGTTGTATTTTGATGCAAATGGCAAGGTGATATCATATGTCTCTAGGCAACTTAAGGTGCATGAGCGGAATTATCCCACCAATGATCTTGAATCTGCGGCCGTGCTATTTTCTTTGAAAAATTTGCGTCACTATTTGTATAGGGTTCATGTTGATGTGTTTAGCGGCCACAAGAGTCTCCAATATGTGTTCACACAAAAAGATCTTAACTTGAGACAAATAAGGTGGATAGAACTCTTAAGTATTATGACATGAGTGTGCACTATCATCCCGGCAAAGCTAATATTGTGGCCGATGCTCTAAGTAGATGTCCATGGTTAGTCTAGCTCATATTGATGTTAGTGAGAAGGAGGGGGCTAGAGAAGTTCACCGGTTAGCTAGGTTGGGGGCTAGGTTGAATGAAGTTGAAAATGGTGGTGTAGTAGTTGTTGATGGTTCAAAATCTTTTTTGATTGAGGAAGTCAAGTCAAAACAAGGCCTTGACCTCGCCTTACTAAAGTTGAAGGCTTTGGTGAAGGATGGTAGAGTGGAGGTTTTCTTCCATGGGGGAGATGGTGCCCTTAGGTACCAAGGTAGGTTATGTGAGCCTAATGTTGATGACTTGAGAGATTTGATTTTGAAGGAGGCCCATAATTTATCTTATTCTATTCACCCAGGTTCTACAAGGATGTATAGAGACTTGAGGGAGGTGTATTGGTGGAGTGGTATGAAGAGAGATATTGCCAAGTTCGTAGCCAGTTATCACAATTGCCAACAAGTGAAAGCCAAATATCAAAGGCTGGGTGGTCTAGCCCAAGACATAGAAATCCCTACTTGGCATTGGGAAGAAGTCAACATGGATTTTATGGTTGGGTTTCCTAAGACTAGGAAACACTTTGATTCTATTTGGGTTATTAGGATGACAAAGTCAGCTTACTTTCTACCTGTCAAAACCACCTATGGTGCCGAAGATTATGCCAAGTTGTATATTAATGAGTTGGTTAGATTGCATGGGGTACCCTTGTCTATTATTTTGGATCGTGGTGCTCAATTCACTTCTCATTTTTTAAGATCCTTCCAAAAAGGTCTTGGTACCAAGCTCAAGCTTAGCACGACATTTCATCCTCAAATGGATGGCCAAGTCGAGAGAACTATCAAAACTTTTGATAATATGCTTAGAGCTTGTGTTTTGGAGTTTAAGAGTAGTTGGATGAACATCTTCCACTTATTGAGTTTGCTTACAACAATAGCTACCACTCTAGCATTGGTATGGCTCCCTTTGAAGCTTTATATGGTAGGCGTTATAGATCCCCAATTGGATGGTTTGTGTCATGACTTAAGCCTAGGGCCTAGACCTCACGTAGTGAATGGGGGACCTGAAGGAACCCCAAACAAGCCTCTTAGCATATCCATCCCACATCCTTGGTCACAGAAGCAAAATAACAACCACAAGAGATATAAATAATGGAGAAGGGACTAAGGGAAGTCTTTGATAATCATAAAATACTCTAGAGTCAAGCTCATAGCACAGATACATCAATTATTCTAACAACATCTCTAACATAGATTGGAGTGGGTCTTTGATAATCATAAAATGCTCTAGAGTCAAGCTCATAGCACAGATACATCAATTATTCTAACAACATCTCTAACATAGATTGGAGTGGGGGCCAAGACACTTTCTGGGCTCACCCTCATAGTGTCAAGTATACAACTTAAAGAGATATCAAGTAGTAAGAGTAGCATAGCTAGTGTCCCCGGACTTGAGGAGTCACCGAAATTATAATAAAAGACAGAGAGACTATGCATAACATAAGATTAAAAGATATCATCCTCGAAGTTGAGGACTCACCAAACTTAATTCAAAGATAGTACAAGCCACATGGAGGGGGAAGATGATAAAGTGGTGCTCCGATTCCTACATGGTAACATCATTTAGGCATAGAGTATGTGTTAATATGTTTAAATGTACTAAGTATGTAGGATTCAATGCAACAAGACATAAGCCTATACAGTCAAAATGCATAATCATAAGCAATGGATAAGTATAATATAAATATGGCATGTATGTATGTAGGATTCAATGCAACAAGACTTAAGCCTATACAGTCAAAATGCATAATCATAAGCAATGGATAAGTATAATATAAATATGGCATGTATGATCAATGCTAGAAGTAAAACATGCATGTAAATCATATAACTTGTATAGAATATAATACATATGTGGGAAGATACCATAATCACAAACCAAGCAACTATTACTTGGAATCCAAGGCATGTCACCCCTTGGAAGGTGATTGAGGTATCTACCCCTCAATATGGTAGTATAGGCATGTCACCCCCCAACAACAAGGTGGTTGAGGCATGTCACCCCCTCAACAAGGTGATTGGGCATGTCAGTCCCCCCAATAAGGTGTAGTCAATTACAACACAATAAATACTTTTCATGAATTTAATACATACATACAATCTCTTAATCATCATAAAGGCACTTGACTTATAAACCATGCAGTAGATCATCATCAACTTGGGAATCCTTGTCAAGACATTTTATCTAACACCTAGTGGGTGTGTAATGCTAGATACCCCAACATAATTTATAATCAAAATCCATAATAAGTGATACCGATAGAATATACAACTTGAAAACATGCAATTTTCATGAAAAGGAGAATTGGGCTCCATGGGTGAAAGGACCTAATGGATGCAACCTAGATACCTTAAACTTGGGTTTTCTTGATGTAGATTTGAAGGAGACTTGAAGTTTTATTGGAGTTCTTGAGATTCAGAATTGAGCTTGGGATACTTGAATTTGGATGAAATATTTGGTTAAGTCTTGGAGAGGGTTTTGAGAGGGTCTTGAGTGATATAGAGTTGAAAAATGGCTAAGTATAGGATATTTCGCATATTAAAAGGGCATGGAGGCATGGCGCCAATGCATTCGGCCAAAATAGAAAATTAAGAAAGTGATAACACTACTTCGTATGATCCGCATCATAGTGACATCACGGACCCACACTGTTTTGCAAAAAGTTAGCATAAATTTTTTTTACTATGGGTCTTCTAAAATCTAGGTGATACCCATTTTTCACTTAATTTTTACCCTTGATCAAGAATATGAAGCAAGATTTTGATATCATGCACGAATTTAAAGATATATGAAAATTATGATTATAGACATTTCTGAAGCATATTTTTTGAGCGTTTCAGTTTGATGTGGGGGAGATGGCTTTATTAGGCCCGAATTTAGTTATGGAGGCCTTAGAAAAGGTGAGGTTGATAAGGGAGAGGTTGAAGATGACCCAAAGTAGACAAAAGTCCTACTCCGATGATAAAAGAAGAGAGCTTGAGTTTAATGTGGTTGATTGGATTTACTTGAAAGTCTCACCTATGAAGGGTATGGTCCGGTTTGGAAAAAAAGGGAAATGAAGCCAAGAATTGTGGGACCTTATAGAAATTTGAGGATAATTTGTAAATTTGCATATGATTTGGAGTTGCCTAGGGTGATAAATATGGTTAATCCGATCTTCTGTATGTCCATGTTGAGAATGTATATGGGTGACCCAAGTGCTATAGTGCCCTTGGATGTTATGGTGTTGTATAAGATAATTTGACTTATAAGGAGGTCCCGATAGAGATTTTGGATAGACAAGTGAAGAAGTTGAGAAATAAAGATGTAGCTTCCTTCAAGGTCCTTTGGAGGAACCCTAAAGGTACTAATTTAAGTCCTCTTTATGATTTCAAGTCTTAAGTTTCAGCCCTTATGTCATTTTGCATGTATTCATGTTCATGGTAACAAGTTTATGCTGATTTTTGATGCTCATGTTGAGACTTTTTGAAAATAATGTTTAAATGCATTGGTTGCCATCATGTCGGGCTAAAATCTTCATGAGTACTTCTCTTATGCATGTCTTTTTGATGTTCGGGGATGAATGTTCCTAAGGGGGAGATATAGAAACGCGCAAAAAATGTGCTTCAGAAATGCCCACAATCATAATTTCTATATATCTCAAAATCCGTGCGTGATATCAAAAATTCAACTTCGTATTCTCAATCAGAAGGAAAAATTGAGTGGGAAATAGATATAATCCAAATTTTAGAGGATGCATAGAAAAAAATAAATTTTGCTAATTTTCAATTTCCAGTGTGCATCTGCGACCAGGCCGCGACGCAGACTACGCGTGAATCAGAACAAAAAGTTCCTCTGCGATGGGTCCACATCATGGACTAGACGCGAACTAGTTCAACTTTTTCTTGGACTAGACGCAAACCAGTTCAACATTTTCCTTAGTTTTATTCATTTTGTCCAAGGGCATTGGGTTCATAGCCCCATGCCCCCTTATGCGTGAAAACACCCATACTTAGCCCATTTTTCAACTCTATATCACTCAAAACCCTCACAAAAACCTCTCCAAGATTTAACCAAATGTCTCACTCAAATTTCAAGGATTTCATGCCTAGCTTTAGAACTCAAGGATTCTCTTCTCATCTCAAGAAAACCTAAGTTTGAGGTATGTGGGTTTCATGTGGTTTTATGAAATGTTGATTAAATTTGCATGTCTATCTATTTCAAACTTATACTATGAATTGGTTTTGTCTATTGAGACTATGCTGTATTGAGCTATGAAACTATGATCTATTATGAGATTTGATGAAGGATTTCAAGGTACCCTGCATGAGGCTTTTACTATATGTTGGCGGGTTGATTTACATTGAGTTTTCTCATAATATTTCACTCTTGAACTGCTTTGATTTTGAATATGCATTATGAACCCACCAAGTGTTTGATAAAATGTCTTGATAAGGATTCTTAAATTATTGATGATCTATTATATGGTTTATAAGTAAAATGACTTTATGATGATCAAAGGCTTGCATGTATGCATTGAATGCATCAAAAGTATCTATGATGTTACAAGTAGACCAAACCTTGTTGGGGGGGGGGGGTGATATTCCCAATCACCATGTTGAGGGGTGATATGCCTCAATCACCTTGTTGGGGGGTGACATGCCCAATCACCATGTTGAGCAGTGACATACCTCAATCACCTTGTTAGGGGGTGATATTCCTAATCACCTTGTTGAGGGTGAGTACCTCAATCACCTTGTTGGGAGGTGACCTGCCCAATCACCTTGTTAAGGGGTGAGTACCTCAATCACCGTACAAGGGGGTGACATGCCTTGGATTCTAAGTAGTATTTCGCTTTG